>JAOVVA010022941.1:0-16175 GCA_028565275.1 Leiocassis micropogon
GAACGTCAATTAACCTTACCTACATGTCTTTGGAATGTGGGAGGAAACCGGAGTACCCGGAGGAAACCCACCAAGCATGGCGCGAACATGGCAACTCCATGCACACAGAGATGGGAATCGAACCCAGACCCTGGAGGTGCAAGGCGACAGTGCTTACCACTACACCACCGTGCCACCTGTACAGATTCAATACATCCAAAATGATGTTTAAATACCTGGCCACCTCAGTAACATGCTGCCTGTTTCTTTACTTTGAATGAGCCTAATTAATTGAGAAAATCCCCAGCACTAGTTAACGCTAGACTGTATTCACTTGGGTCACAACACCCTTTGAATTGAACGTCCTGTACAGAATGTTTCAGATTTTAAAAGGTGTACAGTCACACCCCAACCTGTTATTGTAGGTGTTATAAATCCCAGCTGTGTCAGGATGGTGTGTGAATTCTCATAAAGAGGTCCTCAACCTTAGCTACATCACTCCAGTTCATATTTAATCTTAACTATAAGCATGTATCAGACTAAAATAATTCTGCCCTCAGTTATTTATTAATAAATTTTTTACTTTGATATTTTCCAACAAATTTAGTTAGTTTCGTTTTCCAAAATGTTTAACAATCATAGCGTAATTTAAACCATAGCTACCCTGACCGTGCGGAAATGCATACTAACGTATTCTTAATTATTTTTTAAATCCAAGTGAACCAACCTGGTAAGCCTAAATAATAAATAGTATGCCTCATAGTTCTACCTGTATAGAAGACTTGTTCTGTACATTATGAACTGAAAGACTGTTTTCTTATTTGGTTACTTACACTTGGGTATTCTGGCAGTGGGAGGACCTTGTTGCCATGATATGTTATATTTTGAAATAAAAAAAAAAAGTGGGACAAGATTGTAAAATTGAAATTTTATATGTTAAGGTACAGGACAAAGTTAGGTCAACCTAGAATTAGAAATGACAATACATTGTCATTACATTACATTGTATATACATTGGTTTAATTTTTAATAAATGATGCATGGGTTACTCAGTGACAATAAGATCAAAGATTACATCATAGAACCATTTGTCTACATATAGAAAATAGAAAGTTGTGTTAAACAAAGCAACAGTTATGTGAAGGGACAGTTGGATTTACAACAAAAGTTTGAGAGTGGACCTTCATTGAACATTAAGGCTCAGCTGCATTACTGCTTGCCATTACCATTGATAGGCAGTTTCTTATAAGCATCAGAGTCAAGGTAAGCCTTGATTTTGGGACGGCTGGACATCTGTTGCACAAAGCCTTTCAGGGCAGGGAAGGTGTCCAGACAGGTGGGGCACAACACCTGGTGGTTCAGCAACACCTCAAACAGACTGTAGTCTGCAAAGGAAATCTGTGAACAGAGTGAATACACCAGGGTGAGAACCATTCACTGGACATATACAGGAACATGATTCAAAGACCTCAGGCATAATGTGACAGGACAACAAATAATCCACATAATATTTAGAGTAAGAAGGGTATGAAAAGTACAGTGGGTATGCAGGAATACTAAACATCTGATTAGGATATATGCCATACCGAATCGCCCACAAGGAATCCACTTTTGTTCTTCTGCAGAAGAGCCTCAAACTTGGAGAGGTGGTTTGGCAGGTCCTTGATGTATGCGTCTTTGCCAGTGTCCTGGGGAACACAGACAAAAAACATGTGCATTTGTAGTTCACAGTTTGTATCTACTGTAGGTATTTCTGAGCAGTGACAGCTGGAGGTTATAGCAAAAATTATATTTAAAAAAATCTAAAATCTACCAATAAAATCAACAATGACACCATAAAAGGTTTAGCAGTGTGTTACACCTTTGACATATGAATAATAATGAGGTAAATGATGACACATGCATTTAGAAGTTTTTTTTTTATGTTTCAAATTTGTAATGAACTACTAGTAGCAGTGTTTGTAAAGTGGAATGAAGGAAAAAAAAGTGCTAAATGGAGAACAAGTCTAGAGTGTTTTGAATCTACAGTGTGGGCTAGAAAGAGATTAGCCTCAGCTTTGTTCCTTGATAAACAAGTTTTTTTGTATTCAATTAGGGTCACTGAACAATGAGTATTTAACTACAGCGGTACCTTGACATATGAATTTAATCCATACTGGAGTTCTTATGGCGAAATTTCTTATTACAAAACGCATTTTTCCATATGAAATAATGTTAATGCAGATGATCTGTTCCAGCCACCAAAAAATTTTAGCAATGTTACCAATTTCTAATCATGTTTTTGCATATGAAAAAAAAAAAAAACATTTAGAAAAGACATGCAAATTAAGTTAATTATGAAATAGACATTAAGCCTCACTTAACCTTAATTTATGATTCCTCTTGGCATTGGCTGATTTAAAAAAAAAAAAAAAAAAAATTCCCTTTTCCTCTTCTTGCTAACATCGTTGTTAACATTCTTGGGACCCATAGCCCTATTTCTTTACTAAATCTTGCACAAAATGCAACAAACCCCCCCCCCCCACAAAAACCATATGTACAAACTTTTCATTTAATTCTAGTGATCACAATACAATATGCAAATATATGATGCAGACTTAAACATTGTATTTTTATTTAAGGTTCTAAAAAGACAACAAGCAAAACATGACTTACATATTCCTGGTAGATCAGTTTTAGGTATTTCATACGCAAATCTTCAACTCCATCATTGCACATGTCGATCAGGGCAGCTTCATTGTCATTCTTCCCGTATGCACCTGTGCAGATAAGCAGAGTAGACTTTCAGGTTGGGCGTTTTCACATGAAACACGAGATCCATTGCAAATGATCTACTTGTGACGGTTTAACTGCAGTTTGTTTTGCTGTAGAGAATCCTTGTGTCTACTGTAACACACATGCTGTAGTGTTGATGTACATATACTATGTACTACTTCCTGTCAAAGATTTTGACAGTAGCTTTAAGCCAAAATGTTTAAATGAGTAGCTTTTTACTTCAAATTATATAGTTTCTAAACCAGCACAGTTCGGTCCATAAGTATTCGGACAATAGTTTTTGTACACCAACACAATGGATTTAAAATAAAGGAGTGATTTTCCTTAGAAATGACAGACATTTTAACATAGTCAATTCATTTGCACAAGCTTAAAAGTAATTTAGTAAATGCCTATTTGCAGTTTGATGGCCAGATGTGGCCCATTTCCTCATATATTTTTCTTTAATAATAACACATGGTCCAAAGAGAGGTTGGTGCAAGAATACGAATATATCATTAGAATAATTAAAAAAACAAAACACAGACCTATCAAAGAAATTGCCAAAACTTTAGGATTGACCAAATCAGGGTGAGGGAATTGTTTTACTGTCCAAATACTTATGGACCTGTATATTTGTTTTATAACTTCAAAGAGAGGTGAAGTTTAATCACTTCAGTATGTGTTTATAGTGTTCATGTCTTCATTATTATTCCTGAGTAAAATAATGGAGGCACACTTATAACCAGGTTTTAATTGCATTTTAAATATTTCTGCTTTACATAGATTTTGAACAAATGTGAAAATAATTACCATGTTTGCGGCCCAGATGCCTCAAAAAGGTATTTGACTGATACAAGACAAGGTCACCATCCTGCAACTTGGGCAACTGTCCGAAAACCTATAAAATGTCAAAGCAGGAAATCAGCATAATGTTAGTTTCAAGATTAAGCAAAAAAGCTATTTTAATTATGTACTTTAGTTACATCACCAGACCTAATGTTAAGCCTAGTGCGGAGGATAAACAATGTGCACAGTTTGTGCATCAGCATTAGCCCACTATGAGACACTCACACAGGTGCTCTTCAGGTCTCCCTTCATCCAGTCTTCAAAGCTCACCACATTTTCCTTCCAGTCCTGGCCCAGGTCAGAGAGCATGATGCGCAGAGCACCACATCGCCCTGGCACAGAAATGTAAAAAGGTCATTACTATCGCAACAGGATTTTCTAAACATTTATGCATGCACATTTATACATATAATAAAACTGTAAAGTTGGCGAGTCTGTACATTGGGTGGACATAAGATGAATAATAGAACACATCGAGATTTTTACAGGTGTATTTGGTAGAGCTTGAGGTAACATACAGTAGGATTCGTCTCATGGCAATCGGCCATGAAGAGAATATATGCTACTTTGAAATTTAAATGGAAAATGCCTTTAAATCATTTATTTATTTTTTTATATATAAACACAAACAAACAAAAACGACTCATTAGTTCATCTCAATTTAACAGATGGCGCTGTATATTTTTTTTAAAAACGTACTTATAAGTGTGAAATTGAAATCTACTTAATAAATGTGATCTCACACCTTAAAAGGTTTTAGTCTTTATTCCTAAATTCAACAGATGAACAACCCTGTTGTAGAACCAATGTGGAACATTTTTTAAAACGAGCAGTGTGCAATTATATTCCATGTGAACGAAGTCGCAGGCATATCTACGTAGTATTAAATTTGCTTCTAGAAACCGCTAACATGAATTTGTTTTTTTAATCTTTATTAGAATCATTACTAAACCACTGTTAAATCTCTAATTGATTACATTTTTCTGATCTGCTTTTTGTATGTGATTGATGAAAAAAAAAAAGGCCTAAATCAGAGTTAAGAGAATGACTCTGATACTATAGTATCTTTCTTGCATAGTTCACATGCAAATCAACCTTTGTCCACAATTTAATTCACCCAGCTACAAAACTGGCATGTGATTGGTGGACTGTGACTATCGCTGGGAAGGAAAACACCAGATCGGCTTAGACCAATCAGTGCTATAAAGCTATCTTTTATGTGGTTGATAATTTACTTGATATTCAGGCTGCAGGCATTAAACTATTTGAATCAAATCTGCTCTTCCTGTTAAGACAGCTGACAACAAGAAAGACCATGAGACTTTTTGTTCAGGAAGACCTGAGGGGGTCAGGCCTAAAGTCACATGACTGTAGTGGAGATTAAAAAAAAGATAGTCACGTACCTCTTACAGCAAAGTATGTGATGATGATGGGTGCCACTGCGTAGGGAAAAAAGTGAGAGAGAGAGAGTGAATAAAATTAATTCTCAGAACATTTGGGCATGAATATGAAACAAGCTTGTTCAGTGAGGGAAATTAAGTAATGTAATTGAAATGCAATATTTTGTTTAATCTTCCATTGAAATGTTGACTTGATCTTGAGTCATCTGCTGTATCTCACTGCATTGCTTAAGCATGTTATCACCTGCATCTTTCGGTTGCTAGGTTCTCCATAAAACATTAACGGACACTTGAGACTGGTGCATTGAAGCATGGCATCTCAAAGGTATGGATGAAACCAGCAACTATATCATCACCACAGTTACAGTGTCTCTGAGGACACGAACACTGAATTGTTTACCTTAACCAAGTGGACGATTATGGGATGCATAATGCACTCCTTTTTTTTTTTTTTACCCATTTATTATTATTATTATTATTATTATTATTATTATTATTTTATTATCATTATTATCATTATCATTATTATTATTATTTTATTTTGCATAGTGCACTTTGACAATGGTCTGATCAGGAACTTGAAATGGAGGAATGTAGCCAATTACAAATCAAACAAAAAGTAACCAATGGAATCAAAGTAATTAAAACTGCATAGCAACAGGTTGATGATTGGCTCATGAGCTTTTTTTTTTTTTTTTTGGTTCGTTTCGCAAATTTTTATAACTTAAAAAAAAAAACAGAATATGTATTGCATATAACTCTAAAGTATAAAATATGCATTGCACTTCCTACATTAATATTAGCACTAGTATTTTGGTGGCTGTCTATATTTTGGAGTCTGTATTCTAGTTTTGCTCACCTCCCTAAACAAAAGTACAATTATGCAAAATGCATGTCGTGCAAAAGACTTAAAATAAATGTCGTGATTTGTATTGCATACTTTGCTCCCATTCAGAAACTTTGCACTCAAGTATTTGACAGCCCGTGAATACAGTAAATTGACAAACAAGTCTGGATATAAGACTATCCAGACTTCTAAACATAAGAATAAAATAAGGAGGTGAGAAATGCATGTAGATACTTACTCCTTGTAAGTCGGTTCTGGTGGGGTTTTCTTGCTGGTGTCTGAGCCCGTGTGTGTGTGTGTGTGTGTGTGTGTGTGTGTGTAGAAGTGATCTGGACGAAGAGGAACTCGGTTCTCTTCTCCTTTTATACACGCGCACAATGTTGCTGAGTCATGCTCATCCAGCTTTCTTGCCATTTGTTTCGTGCACAGATGACTCGAAGAACCGGTTTCCTTTATGTACAGACCAGAGCCACCAGACTGGAATGTTTTACCTCATCACGATACAGTGTATCAAGATTAAACAATTTGTTATGCTACATGTATAAAATCTGCTTATTTAATCTATATTCCAGTGGAAGTTGAAGATCAATAGACGAATCGATTCAAATGAATCGAATTTTAAACTTGAATCTGTTTTTGTTTGTTTGTCTTTTGTTGTCTTTTAAACGTGCGTTTTGACAGTCCTGCTTACAGTATATACTTATTTGTCTGGTTAGTGAACGATAGGTTGTAGTGCAGGTCGAAATTATGGTCTGCATAACTCTGAAGAAACATGAATCAAGTACGTAGTTCGATTCACTTAAACTGAATTCAGGGCGGGAACGGTGGCTTAGTAGTTAGCACTGTCGCCCTGCACCTCCAGGGTCTGGGTTCGATTCCCGTCCCTGTGTGCATGGAGTTGATTGCATATTCTCCCTGTGCTTGGTAAGATTCCTCCGGGTACTCCGGGTTTCCTTCCACAGTGCAATGACATGCAGATTAGGCTAATTGCCGTTCCCAAATTGCTTGTAGTGTGTGTGTGTGTGTGTGTGTGCAATGGACTGGCACCTGTCCAGGGTGTACTCCACCTCATGCCCTCATGCCCTAAGTATCCTAGGATAGGCTTCAGGCTCCCGCGACCCTGTATACAGGATTAAGCGGTATAGAAGACGATGATGAGTGAATCATTCAGTGGAAATCACTGCTTTTGTGAAGTTTTAATTCCGTTATAATTCAGTTTATATTCTCAGTGACCAAATTTTAAGTAAACCTTTTGCTGTGACCAAATTGCTTTCTAAACTGATCGGTCGTAACATTATGGCCTCAGGTCTAATACCGAGTAGGTATCCCTACCCTAAAGAGGCTTGGGTGAGGCACTAACGGCCCTGTTCTATGTCCAGGAGCTTACAGATACTCACAGACAGAGAGTAAGATTTGGGAACTGTAAAAATGTAATTTTCTTATTGAATAAGACATTCAATCAATTTATTATGAACATATATGGAATATTTTTGAACACTGCCTTAGATTACAGTAAAATATTCTTTAAAAATACATCTTTCAGGTTTGTGATAAACAAATATTTAAACTAAATAAAACACTTCTATTAGCTGAAAAACCTTTTACAAAATACAACCACACTAAAATTGTAAAATTTTTCATCTAAATCTTCACAAACTGTTTTTTTTTAATTCATTCACAAACTTTTAAATTCATTTTTACTCACTTTTTACAAAATACCATTGCATTCTTTCAGAGCAGAAATTAAATGAAAGCATAAAAAACACAGTAACGAGATGTGCACAAACCTGTGACTATACATATCTGGAAAACTCAAACAACTGCAGCAACTTTTGCAAATCACATTTGTTGCTATCCCCAACTAAGTTAATGTGGGCAGTAGATAGTAAACACTACATGCACAATATACTTAATATTATGGCATACTATTAATTGCTTTAAATAAATTTAAATGTGTGCAAATGGCTTACATCATTGGATAAAAAGCTAAATTAAGTTATTTAATTATCCCTTAGGAGTCTTACAATGTCCTGACATTGTGTCCTTTCAATTACTTATATTATGAAATATGTGCTAAAGTCTGATTACACTGAGTTCAGCACAAACTGGGCTATACTAATATGTGAGCAGCATGCACTGTAATTTTCGGAGAAAATGACAGTTATGCACGGTTATTAAAAACAAAAAAAAGAAGTCACTGAAATGAGGCCACAAACCACATTCATAACATTCATTACACACACAAAGCTAGTTCATTATTTTTAATTAATATATTTTTTTCAAAAATGGGCAGTGGGAAAAAAATGAACTGAACCAGGGTGAAAAAATGTGGCTTCGGATTGAATTAATTGTTATGCAGATTTGGAGGAGCAGCCACATACCTCTGAACAAACATGACTCAGGGCCAATGGATAGCTTATAGTTTTCTCTGCTAAACATTTATTCTGCAGAAAAAACATAAATGAACAGTTATTCACAGCAGTATTTCGGACATCTGTAATATAATGACTCCAACATGCATGGTCGTCAAGGTAAACAAACAATAATAAAATTTTTTGGGTGGCAGAAAATTTCTTCGAGGCATGCCACATGCCGGAAGAACGACGCATGCATGAAATATTGCAAGGTCATGGTGACAGTCAAGTGAATGATACTGATAAGAACAGTAAAAAGAGTTCAATTATGAATTTAATTTTTTTTTGATGTCATATTAGCCAGGATGTGACACAACTATAGTTTTGTTGCTGTTGTTGTTGCTATGGTTGTTGTTTAAACAATATTTTAAGATGCAATTCTAGATAAAGGTAACATTTATAAAACCTCCAAAGTTAAGTTCAATGATAAATAGTTTAGAAGAATTCTATTACAGTAACAAATAACTATAGCTTCGGGGTCTTTATATTGCATATAAACTGTCCCTTGGCTAAACTAGGCTATTGTGGAATTCTGGTAGTCTTATCACACAAGGTGTGCACGAACAAATCATGACTTGTCTGTCTAACTGATTTGAATAAGAAACCCTGTCGATTTGAATTGATTATACATTCAAATGAGTTTGTGTGTGAGTATATGTGTGTCTTTAATATTACACAAATATAAACCCTGTGAATATAATTTAAAAAATGAAAATAAATATCTTTAAATGAGAAAAAAGCATTTATTATAACAACAGTCTTATAAATATAATTAACATTATTCTTATAATGGTATCTTAGTTGTTGAATTGTTGAAAATTTAAATACCTTCTAACCTGCTGCAAGTGGTTATGTCCCTCATTATCACTTATCCTAGCCATTTGTGGGAGATTTTTAGTCTTCCACTTGTTAATGTTACCTAATTATAAAACATTAAACAAAAGCTGTATCTCTAGACAAAAGAACCAAAGAACTACTCAGGACTCTTTTTCAGATCTGGATGAAATAAGAAGGATTTATTGCAGCAGTAAAACCCAAGTGAGCTGCACTTGAATCATTAGGTCATAAATTCAAGCATGATCAAGAACAGACTGTCGGACAGTTACATACACACTCATTATATACAGTTTTCAAGGGGAGGGATGCACACCTTGTCTCCTCCTCATTACTTCTTTTTTTCATTCCTTACCAAATGTTTTAACCCATTGTAGTCTAACTTTTTTCCAAGAAATTCTCCCACTATGTTTAAGTTTTTCTACCCTATTATATTACGTCATATACCTCGTCATCTGACTCCCTACGTACCCTGTACCTCATGATTATATTTTTTCTATATTATATTTTTCGAGATTCTATTGTGTGTGTCTCTCAGTAGGTAATGTTTATTGGTCTTGTGTTCCTACTGGAACACTTTAACACATGCTTTTAACAACTAGGAATTGCAGACAGTTGTCTTATAAGCACCAGCTATTAACTTTTGTAATTTGTATATTAATATAAATTAATAAACAATTTTGTTACTCATTGATGGCTCTATAGTCCAATACTCTCGTACAGCCATCTTTGCCTTTATATGAACCCCATGTACATGGATTATTTGTGTGTGCACAATGGCTTGTGGATAATAGAGAAATATCTTGTTACTGGTGCACGCACACACACACACACACACACACACACACACACACACACACACACACACAGTTCAATTATTTAAAAGAAAAATGCTTTGTTACAATTTGTACACAGACTTTTCATGTCTGGATAGAATTGAAAGAATATCACATGACAATAACAGAATAAAAATAATTAATTAAATTCAACTTCAACTATCCAGGTGGATAAAGTGAACAGGTGAAGCAAAATGTTTATCAACAGTTCATCCTGAATGCAAATGGGAAAAATAATGCAGAAAACCATTCATTTCGAATATATTTCATAGCAATTACCTCTTCATATTCCCATTATGTAATAAAAACCCTGCTGTGCAAGATCACACACCAAACAAAAATGCAATACACTCACATAGAAGGTTTCAGCTAACAAATATGTTTTTTTTTTTTTACAAATACATAGTGTTTTAGGTGGGAAAAATGTTATGGGAAGCTGAAATTTGTTTATAGGCCATATAATAGTTTACTAGGCTTCACCCCCCAAAATAAATAAATCACTCACTCACTCATTGTCTATACCGCTTTATCCTGTATTCAGGGTCGCAGAGGGGCCTGGAGATTATCCTAATACGCTTAGGGCACGAGGCGGGGTACAACCTGGATAGAGTGCCAATTCATCACACGGCACACACACATACAGTACACACACTAATTTACACTATGGACAATTTGGAAACACCAATTAGTCTAATATGCATGTCTTTGGACTGTGGGAGGAAACCAGAATACCCGGAGGAAACCCACCAAGCACGGGGAGAACATGCAAACTTCATCCTCACAGAGACGGGAATCGTACCTGGCCGGCAATCGAACCTGGACCCTGGAAATGCAAGCTGTCAGTGCTAACCACTACAGCACCTGTTTATGTCATTTAAAATGTTCTTAATATGTTATCCAGTATTATTCAGAAAGTAACAGTTAATTATTATTATTATTTTTTTTATTAAACTTATTTAACAACAGAATTATTTATTTAATTGTTATTTTAAAGGTATAGGACAAGGTTAAGTCGACCTAGAATCACAAATGATTGAACACATTGCTTATGCCTTGGTTTAACTTTATTTTCAATAAATGATGCACATTTTAGGGAGAAAGAGTAGCAAACATTAGATCTAGAAAAAATATAGCCTAATAAAGGAAAATGAAAACTGTGCTAAACAGGCAATGGTCATGTGAAGGGACAGTCAGCTTCTACATTGAACATTAATTCTCAGCTGCATTACTGCTTGCCATTGCCATTGATAGGCAGTTTCTTATAAGCATCAGAGTCAAGGTAAGCCTTTATTTTGGGACGGCTGGACACACGCTGCACAAAGCCTTTCAGGGCAGGGAAGGAGTCCAGACAGGTAGGGCACAGCACCTTGTGGTTCAACAACACATCCAAGAGACTGTAGTCTGCAAAGGAGATCTGTAAACGGAGTGAATACACCAGAGTGAGAACCATTCACTGGACGTATACATGATTCAATGAACTCGGATAATAACGCAAATAATCCACTTAATGTCTAGGTATGAAAAGTTCATGCTATACCGAATCGCCTACGAGGAAACCACTTTTGCTCTTCTCTAGAACAGCCTCAAAAATGCAGAGGTGGTTTGGCAGGTCCTTGATGTATGCGTCTTTGCCAGTTTCCTGGGAACAAAACGTAACTTGTAGTCCTGGTGTTGCCCAGATATTTCTGTAGTCCTGAACAGTGAAAACTGGTGGTGATTTTATTAATGTTAAAATGCGTGATGCACTGATTTATCAACCTTGCAACGGAATAGGTTAATATTTACTTTGTTGATAGGCGTTGGCCTATCTTCAAACATTCATTGATGTCAGCGCCCAATTTTGGTCAACTGTCTAATTCTGAAAAAAGTTGATTGTTGTAGTATATTTGCTGCCATTGAATAAATTGCTGAATGTATGGTGATGCAGAGGTGTGTTGAATCTCACTGAAGGTGAAACTTTGTTTAATAGTCCTTTGGGCATTTAAAAGATAACAATATAACATCACTTACATATTCCTGGTAGATCATTTTCACATATTTATTACGTAGCTCTTCTACTCCATCAGTAAACATGTCGATCAGGGCAGCTTCATTTCCATTCTTTCCATAGCCACCTGCACATATGAGTAGAATGAACTCTGAGTTTCTTTTTTACTACATGTCCATTCTAAATATCACTGTAGAGAATGGACTGATTGTGGAAACATAATAAGCACCGTATGCACTGTAATCATAGTCATATACTATGTACTATAAGACACATAAGCTGTATGGCACATGGACCTGATTAATTCAGATCAAATTTTTTCACTTATCAATAGGATTTCAATAAATACAGGGTCATGTGATTGAAGTTTTACTAAATATATTGATACAGGGTGATTGAAAACTTATGTTGGATATTGTCTTATCACTAGCTGCATTCAGTTTATAACTATAGCAAAAACTGATTATTGTGCAGTTTTACACTAGATCAGGATAGAGTAGTATATAATCAAATATTAAACAATTATACTTGTATAAAGTGTTCATGGTTCACATACAGTACAGTACAGTACACTTCTAGACTGAATTTGACACACTAGGTTTAACTTAATATATTATTTAAATTTATTGTAAATATGTAATGTTCATTTTATATGATATAGTATTCACAAACAAGTACTTTTTAGAAGAGGAGAAGATGTAAGGAGTAAAGCATACGCATTTGAAAACTTTAGTATGCTTTATTTTATATTGTAAATGTTTTTATTAATGTTTATTAATTAATGAATAAAAATTCATGAAAAGTTTTTTATGAGCAGGTGTAAATTGTAATGTAAATGTAATGTGCAGGTTGAGAGCCAAAACTGAGATGAAGATGAATAAAGAAATATACAGCGACACATATTCTAGCTTACTTTTTAGGCTTTACGTGTATATTATGAACAGATGTGACAAATAATTACCATGTTTGCGGCCCAAATGCCTCAAAAAGCTATTTGTTTGAAACAAAACAAGGTCGCCATCCTGGAACTTAGGCAACTGTCCAAAAAGCTGTAAAATATGAATTCAGGAGGTCAGTAAAATCCTGGCTATACGATTTAAAAAAGTAATTTTCACATGTGCTTTATTTGGTTAGAACACCAGATATAACATGAAGCCTAGTACATAGAATGAACTGCTGAGAATTCATTTAAAATGCACATGTGCACCAGCATTAGCCTTGTATGAGACACTCACACAGCTTTTCTTTAGATCTCCCTTCTTCCACTCATCAATGGTTACCACAACTTCCTTCCACTCCTGACCCTGGTCAGACAGCATGATGCGCAGAGAACTGCATCGTCCTGGCACAGCAACAGCAAAAGGTAATTTCTATGGCAACACGATTTTCTAACACTTTATGTGTGCAGGTATTATATATGATTTAAGCAATTGATAACAATAATTCATTTATTATGAGTTTTGTTATTATAATCATTTATCCACGGTTAATAAATATATTTATTTATCGTTTACTTTTGTATCTAATTAATGACAGATTAAACAGGAGAAATGTGTTAAAATTGGAAGTCTGGCACTCTTTATCTTAAATGGTACATATGCAAGTGAATCTTTGTTCTTTTGAAATCACAAAGCTACACAAATGATATGTGATTGGTCAACTGTGATGGACACTAGAAGGGAAACCCAGTTATGTCCAGACTTATCAGTGTTTTAAAGCTCCCTTTTTTTTGGTTAATTTGCATTTAGGCCAAATTAGATAAGCATTGTTGATTCATAATAGTTTCTGCATTTATAAATACAAGTATTTATATAAAGTTTAAACATTTACTTGATATTCAGGATGCATGTGCAAACATGAGAATACTTGAGTCATAACTTTTCCCAGTCATTCAGTTGATAGAAAGACCAGAGGGGCCAGGCCTAAGTCATATGACTGTGTTGGATATTTGCAAAAAGATTGCCACATACCTCTGATCGGAAAGTATGTGATGGTGTAGGAGGCCACTGTATAGGGGGAAGAGAATAGGAAAAATATTGAACCGTTTGTGCAGATTAAATTTGTGCATTTGTATAAAACAGTAGTTAATTCATTAAATTTGTGATACAGTGGGAGATGTCTACTGATGCAGTGTATGTAGTGAAACCAAGTTAAGAAAACTGTGGTGTATCTGTTGGTTTTACTGCAGTGTCTGCAGCAAAGTCCTTTTTTTTCAATCCTGCTCATATAAATATAAACAATTAGTCATTTAAACCAAATTGACCTTAATTCATTACGGAATTATCAACCGGTTGCATTCTTAACAGAAATTAAAAATGTGTTAACAGATAATGTTTTGCATAATATTTCTCCGCAGCTTGCATATCTATAAACTTTTACACCACAAGAGGGCAACCGTGCAATTCAGAGTGTGTCAAGTATTGAACATAGTCATTTTAGCGGCCTTGTTTTTAAATGAGGACTGAGATATATGCAGTATTTCGCAGCCTTTTTACGTATTTGTTTACACTGTTTCAGTTTAAACAAAAATGTGACGTACTGTATGCTTTATATAGTTAAAGAATGTTAAATAGAAATGTTAAAGTTGCATAGTTTAATAAGTGAATCACTCTGTCTGTTCGCTGTGCTTCAATAAGCTTGCTGGCGCCAGGAGAGACCCAAACACACAAACACATTGTCTGTCAGAAACATGCAACAGAAAAGCTTGACCAAACACATCTGCCATCGACATCTCTTACTACAAAGAAGATTAACCACTGTAAAATGTCCTGGTGAAATCCTGAGGAACAAAACGAGTAGAAGTTGGACAGATGCTGACTGTCAGTTAAGAAAAAAAATGTGCCAAATTTACATTCATACATACATACACTTAACTTGGCCTCTCTTCAACTTATTTGCCCACCCCTGCTTGGGTGAAACCAACCCCATATTTGCAACTTTTTAGTCCTGTGCTGCAGGATCACAGCCTCGCCTCTACTGAGAGTTTCAGTGTAAAGCGCATGTTCTGTAACATAGCATAACTCTTTGTGTTTGCCTTCACCCTGAACATGCTTGAAGCTGCTTATTTTTGTTTTGTGCAGCTGGATCTTACAAAATGAATGTATGTAAATATGACTGCACTTATTGAATTGGGGTAAAAACTTTGATGTCATACATGGTTAAGGAAATTATGTGCAGTCATTTAAATTTTTCACAGAATAAGTAGATCATTGTTTGTGGCTTGAATTGGAACAGTTCATGCAAAAATCAACCAATGGAATCACATAGAAATTAGAACTGCATAGCAACAGCTAGCTGATTTGTCCTTAGGATTTAAAAAAAATCTCTAAAATCTTTTTTACTAGTTTTTTTTTCTTTTTTTGCTTACTATCATTATCTGTTTTATTCACAAATCTTGCTAATTTTATTTGCATGTTTACTGCATATTTAAAAATTATACACTTTGCACTATGAAAAGTTGTAATAATATTTTGCTGGTTGTCTGTGCTTTGTTCCCAAATTTCCCAAATCCTGAACAAAAAAAATCAAATATGCAAACTGTGTGTCGTTCAAAAGTCTTTTAAATGTTGAAATTGGATTCCGGGTTTTTCAATCATTTCTAAACTTTCCACTCAAGACATTCAAAACAAATATTGAGACTCAAGTCTTGATATAAAGTAGGTGTTGCAGTAACTTGTGCTAAACATGAGAATACAATAAAGAAAAGGGGAATGCGTTTAGCTACTTACTTTTTTGTAGGTCTGCTGCTTTTTTGAAGTGTCTGAGCACGTGAAAGCGTGAGAAGAAGTGATCTGCACTGACGAAGGAGGGCTCCTCCCTTCTTTTATACACGCTTACAGTGTTTGCATAGTCATGGTAATCTGTCTTTTCTCCAGGTGTCTAGAATATGGATGACTTAAATATTTCGTTCTCTTTATGAAAAGGCGGAGGCTAGCAGACTGGACATATTTTCCTCATTATGAAAGCAGTGTGTTGAATGACTACATGAATTTGCAGAAGCTGCCGTGTACTCTGGATTCCATGAATTTAAAGATTCATGGAGATATTGATTTAAAGGAATCAAATGTTAAGCATGAATAAAACAAATGCTGTGATTTTCTTCTTTGTTTTTGTCTTCTTTTCTTCTTTGTCTGTGATTTTCTTCTTTAAGTGTTTGGTTTCACAAGGTTGTAACCTGTATGCCAGTTCAGTTCACTTAAACGTAGTAATTCAATAGGAATCACTAATTTTGTGAATTGAATTTTTCAGTTATATTGTAATAGTGTGTATACTGTA
>JAOVVA010023078.1:0-10420 GCA_028565275.1 Leiocassis micropogon
TTTGCTGAGAATAAACAGAGATCTTCAGACATCATGCCTGCGTGTGTGTGTGTGTTTGTCTCTCCCGGTCGATCGGGTCCGGACCGGTAAGTGTATCAAGGTGCAGCAGACACAACAAGCTAAAACTCTTATTCTCTTAGCTTAAAACTTAGCTTGGACACAATTCTTCAACATTTTAAACCTAACAGTGTATTAAAAGAGAAACTTCCTTGGGTACTTATTATTTTTACAATTCTAAAACAGAAAGTTCAAATAATAATTAATAATTTGCACATTGCAGTGTTTCCCATAGGTGTGAAATATACCTGCGGTGGGAGCCAGCGGAGCAGGTTGCATTACCTGCAGCACAAAAGTTGTTGTTAGTTACGCTTAACTAACAACAAATATATATATGACCTTCAACACAATATTTAGATTTATTTTATTTTCTATTAATTTCACATTTTACAGATCCAACCTACTAACGCTCTCCCCGTATGTAAAAAGTAAGATGAAATACTGTATATAAAAAATACTAAACAATCTTTTGTAGATGACACTGTTTGTCAGAGAACTCTCTTAAACCTCAAAGCTTTTTTAGCCATTCTTTGCATTATTATATTTTAATAAATATATAGGAGTCAGAATTGTGCAATATAGAATGACATTTTTCATCTTTCAGCACAACCTAGACAATATAATGAACTCAATTTTATTTTATTTTAACTAACTATACACACATGACTGATTAAATTTAAACAGGCAAGAAATCGAACAGATTTATAAGATCACGTGTGACCATACTACTACTAATAATAATAATAATAATAATAAGAAGAAGAAGTATGCATACATTAACTATGCAGCCTAAAATAAAGTGACACATGATAAAAACCCTCTTTGTCAGCAAACATACATTTTATATTAAGGACATAATATATATTATTATGCGCATTTTGTGAGTGCTACATTTTTGCATAATTATTTCCGATAGTAGTAAAATGTAAATTTTATATATCAGTTTAAGTTAGCTATAAGTTTAATTCTACACGACATATCAGAAAACCCAAATGCGCAGTTTACAAGCACTTTGTTTAAAGTTTATGTCTACTTTAAGTGTGTATCTCTAGGATTTAGAGGTAATGAGCCATTGCATTATATTTTACAATATATTGCCATATATTTTTTTCTGTAAGGGTAGGAGGTCGAGATGAAAGCACCAGGCAAAATATTAATAGCTTAGTAAATATTCTATTAAATATTCCATGAATATTTTAGTGTTAAAAAGGATCTTTTTTTTATTTTATTTTTTATAGATCAATCTTGGCAGGTCTGAAGAGGTTTGCCAACTTTTTGAGTTGGGCAGAACTTGAAGTACATTAAACACCTTCATGTATTATTAAGATTTCTTGTCTGATTTATGAAAGCTAGAGCTTGTATTACTTATTGTATTCCTATTATTTTATTGCACAGTATAATTTAGATATAATGTTGAATTATTTTAGGATCACTTGGATGATTAGCTAAAGGGGTATCTACACGTTTTCCACATTTGTCTACTCATGGAAGCATGTCCACTGACCCTACTACCACATTACTGTTATGCTTTTGATACAATTTTAAAAATGAATGTTAAGATATTCCTTTGTGCTAAATGTATTACATTTTTTTAACTTTAGCTACTGTAGATTTTGAGACTATGTACTGTAGCTCCATCAAAAAAGCTCCCTAAATACTCAGTTGCATTATTTTTCCAGCAGAGAATATCTCCAGGTAGTAAGTAATACAAAATTTCCCATGTAATTGAATCCGCTGTCTGCGCCTTCAAATCCTTCTTGAAAGCCTGACCTCTAGCTAGAAGAGTAACAATATCTTGGGTACAACAATAAAATCATATAACCCTTCATCATGGGAACGCAGGCTGATGTTGGTCCATCTCTAATGCTAGAGGCACTGCTGGGGGCTTTTTTTTTTGGGCTGGTTTTCCGTGACCTGCAGCCTCTAGGTGTCTCATTAGAGCCCAATAATTGCAGTCCATAATAACAGACCATATCAGCCCCCTCCTCAAACCATCCTGCTAGCAATTGTTCCCTTATTGAGACAAATGGCAGAATTAGTGTCCATGAGGCTAAATGGACCGGGACAGGGCATTTTTCTTACATTCATATGGGTTGACTGCCCTTCAGCAGAAAAAGAAAGGGAGAGAAAGAGGTCTCTTATGTTTGGATTGTCCCCTATTTCCCCAAAGGTTAAGCTGCCTTTGAGTTACATAGTCAGGAGGAAAAAAACACATATACAGTATATATATATATACGGACTGCATTTGGCTCTCTGCTGAGCGATCAGAGGTGTGAGAAGACAGAATGACAGTGAAGTTTGAAGAAAAAAAAAGAAAAAAGAAATAAAGTGTTTATATAACGTAGAGGGCTTTGATAGCACAATGATGGCACAAGTTCTCAGGTGCAGCTTCCTCAGTTTGGTCAACACCAACAACAGAGCAGCAACTCTAGACCTCTGGCTCGATGCCTGTTTTTCCTCGCCCCTTTTTCCCCCCTCTCTGTTTTTGTATCTGCTCAAGATGCTTTTCTCACCGGGGCCTGCGGAAGTGCGAGGCAGCATATGTAGGCATGTTAGAGGCTGCTAAGCTGGATTTGCAGGGAACTACTTTTCAAAGGTTACAGAGATAAGCAGTGATTTTAATGCAAAGGTGTGTTTGGGACAAATCTTGAGTCTTTCTCTTCGTGTATGTGGTTGCCCCTTGTGCTTTCATCTAAATTTTTTTGCCTTTGTTTTCTTTCATTTCTGGCTAAAACCACATGCTTTTACAGACTTAAGTTTGTTGTTTCATCATATGTTGGGTATACTGGACTTTTTGAAACACTGTCTTGAATATTATTGCCTGGTTTTGAGAGATAACACAACTGTCAGCGTTTCATATTGGGGTGCCAGGTGCAAAACAAATTACTTGTCTATATTTTACTCACGCACTGAACTTTTTGCATCATACCAAGCTATACCAAGTTTTTACTCTGCCCTTTGCTATTAAATTCATAATGCCAGCTTTTTTTTTCACTTCGCACTTTGTGCACCTCAATCCAGACTGGTACAGTATGGGGAGAGGGCACCAGTGGACGCAGTTTCCCTCACACTAATGGTGGACTTTTATGGGTAATCTTGAAGTTGAGGTACAACATGGACAATGATGAATTCCTCTCACCTAAAAATGTGGTAGTTACAGTAGGAGGCCATGAAGGATAAAATGATGGATGAAGATGTAGGGACCAGTCAAAAATGTCTTAGCTTGAGTGTGCTGGGATTGGGTGCTCTAATGGGAATGGAAATCAATCCTGGTATTATGTCATTAAAGTGACCTCCTGGCAGTGTCAGTCTCAGAGACATTTTGTGTCATGAGGTTCTTCTTTCATTTGTGGCCAGGGAATGTGGTTTCTTATCCCTGGCTCTAGCAAATTATGTAGGGTGCTTTAGCGTAATCAGTCATCTCAAGTGAGACACACAGGTCCCTGTGAGTCTGGACTTGAATATTCTTTTTAATACAGCAAGGAGCAAATGCATAAATTGGTCATTTACCAACTCTGCTGATCTTGTAAGACATGCTGATAGGGCAGTGGTAGCTTAGTGGTTACGGCATTAGATTATTGTTCAAATCACAGCACCAGTATGCTGTCACTGCTGGGCCCTTGAGCAAGGTAAATGTAAATGTAAAGCCTTTCACATCTCGAAGTCACTTGGGATAAGGGCATCTGCCAAATGCCATAAATGTAATAGCACGGAATAGCAATAGTGCATGTGTTTATGCCCACAATTTTTGCTTGAGTGTATTAAAAACACTTCTGCATTATCATTGGCTTTTATCTCAGTAAGCAGAGTACTGGCCACATGCTGGGTCTCCAGTGTTTCGTCCTGTAGAGCTAATAGCAGGTCCTTATTTAAAGATTATAGGGACAGTACCAGCTCCTGGGAAAAACACCACTGATGCTTCAAATAGGTGTTGTGAACTGATCTGTTTCCCTGAATGGGCAGATGGGGAGGAAATACCTTTAGGCATACTTTCAACAGTTTTAATATTTTAGTGAGTCCTCTCATAGGCTGTTTTGATGTTAATGACATGCTTTGCTAGTGTGATGTCAGCACGTTATTAATGCAAAACTCAAAAAGGTAGTTGGCAAGCTAAAGTCCCAAGGGGGGTATGGTTGCAGTAAAAAGAGTGTTGAGAGGTAAAGGGAAAAGTGATCCCAAAAGTATTTTGGAGCTGCAGTTGTGCATTGCGCAATTGTTTTGAGGGGCTTAGGATTCATTATGGTTCACGATTATCCTTTAATAGGCGTGATAAATGACAGTTTCCACATTAATATACAGTAAACTAATCATTGTTTTTTTTCCAATTTTTTTATGGTCAAGTATATATATAATATTTATTTTATTTTCCAACTCATCTACAACAGAGTTGAATGGGTAGCTAGTATAATAAAAGTATAATGGATAAAAGTATAATTTCTTGCATTTGCAGAAGTCACAAATTTTTGTAATGTATATCGATCAATTTAATACACAACTCATTGAACATTAGAACGCTCAGAAAAGTTATGGTGACACATACATTTTATTTTCCTGTGAGACATTTACCGCTGTGAACAGAAAACCTAAAACAGATTTTACATGATTTCGAATAATTCAAACCAATTTATTCTGTAATTTATTCAGTCGATATTTCATTTTACTACTTAATTGTATTTCAGCTGTGGAGAAGAGTCTGCCATTTGCATCATACATGTCTTTCAAAATGTGAATAGAAGAACTGTTCTTGGTAAAGTGTTATGTTGAACTAGATTACTATAGAACATATTGTTACTGCCTGGCAAAACTGGCATATCTCCACTATTGAGGATTTTGACTTTTTACTATAAAGGGAAGTTACACATTTTCCTCTGTTTACTGTCAGCATCAGGTATTATAATAACCAATGAAAATATACTTTATTACATGATATATTTAACATGGTGGGTAGCACGCTGGCTTAGTGGTTGGCACTGTGGCCTTGCACCTCCAGGACCATGGGGTCAATTCTTGCCTCGGGTCTGTGTGTGCCTGGAGTTTGCATGTTCTGCCCATGCTTGGTGTGTTTCCTCCAGGTACTCCAGTTTCCTCCCACTCTGTGTTTCCAATTTGTGTGTGTGTGCGTGTGTGTGCGTGTGTGTGCGTGTGTGTGCGTGTGTGTGCGTGTGTGTGCGTGCGTGTGTGTGTGTTTGCTTGTGTGTGTGTGCGTGTGCGCGTGTGTTTGTGTGTGTGTGCGCCTCACGAGGGACTGCCACCCGTCTATGGTGTACCCTTTCTCATTTCCTAGTCTCCTGTGATAGACTCCAGACCTCATCCAGGTCTAAATGGTATAGAGAATGAGTGAGTGACAGATATGTTTATTAAAATCACATATCTCCTGCTATGGCCCTTCTGCCCTTCACTACCCTTTTTTGGAAGAGAAGAGATTCTCCAGAAACTAACTTCCTGCTAAATAATCAATATAAATAGTATCACTTATTAAGTAGTATTAAAAGTATAATATATTATCTCTCTTTCATAATTTATATTCTAAGAATATTAATCATTGTGGCTTTGGGGGCATGGTAAGCGTCGCATGCAGACGGAGAGAGGCGGGTGAATCCAACCTATGTGAGAGTGCACCTGTGCACAGAGCGTGTGTGTCTGTGCGTGTGTCTGTGCGTGTGTCTGTGCGTGTGTCTGTGCGTGTGTCTGTGTGCGTGTGTCTGTGTGTGTGCGTGTGTCTGTGCGTGTGTCTGTGTGCGTGTGTCTGTGTGTGTGCGTGTGTCTGTGTGCGTGTGTCTGTGTGTGCGCGTGTGTCTGTGTGTGTGCGTGTGTCTGTGTGTGTGCGTGCTTCAATTATAGCCTGCTAAAAGCAAAATGCAGCAGAGAATAAAAAATTATTAGACTCACCAAGCCTGCTTTAAACCCTTCATTCTCCAATCTTCCCCGTAAGTGTTTAAATTTTTTTGTAAAGGGAGGACTTTGTGTGGTCCAGTGTTCTGAAGAGATAGACATTTTCATTGGTTCAGTAGAATAGCTTCAGATACATGATGTAGGCCAATGTCCAAAAATGTACAGTCGCCTTCGTATAGATTGCCAACTGAGTGGGACATAAAAACAGGAAACTTCAGACTTGTAACTGTGTCATTGGAACCCCTTTATTTGAAAAGGCATATGTCCACTTTTGCTCACAACCATCCATATAAGTCCATTTGAAGTATAAATCAGTGCGTCAATGGGTTTGTAAAAGACACATCTTTATTTGTGATGCTACCTGCGTCTAATTATAGGCATTTGAGTTTATTTTGTAAGTAAGTTTCTGAGAATTTTTTTTTTTTCATGCTTCTGGTATGAAAAAATTGTACATACATTTTTATCATCTGACAGCAACAATTTTTTTCAGATTCAGTTTCCACTGTCAGTTGTGTCTTGAATGACACTGCTTGCCTCTACTGTCTTAAACTGAGACGAAAGCATGGTGCCAGGCTCTCCGACTATCTACCTGTAATCGTGCCCAAAATGTCAGAAGCTCATGTGTATGATTGCTGCGAGAAAGAAGTAGGCTGCCATGTTTTTGTTGTAAGTAGAGGTGTCTGTGGGAGGTCACAGCAGTGCTGAAATCCTGCTCTTTCTGTTAGTGCTCATGGCTTTCCCTTTCTATTGTCTGCAGACCAGTGGTGAAAGTAGCTGTAGTTTTGGCTGCTTGCTGAATTGATCCAACTGCAGTACGCTAACTGATTTTCTTTTTTCGTCTACTTAGTCAGAATGTTTAAATGTAGATTGTGTGCTCTGTTAAAGGAGCCTTTTGCTCTGCGTACTGTAGATCTCTGAGATGAGATGATCTGCCGTCAAACCTGGGCATCACTTACTGTACCAATAAGAGGTTTTCTTACCTCACTCACAGCTCATACTGTACTTGTTTAGCTTAACCAATTATGTTCCATTTAGTTTATTATAATTTTCATTATGTAAATTAAGTATATATGTATGACCATGAGGGATAGTAAAAGCAAACTGGGACTTTTGATTGTGCAGGATAACAGAACAATTCAAGTCAATTAAATTTTAATTATTAAGCACTTTTAACAATAGTCATTGTGAGTCAAAATTATGGAAATATGGGAAAAAGTGGGAGGAGCAATATACACATTTTGACAGTTAGTTTGTCACTGATGAGCAAGCCGAGCTGAGATGACAATAGGAAGAAACCTTAAGAGGAACCGGACTCAACAGCAAACCATCCTTATTTGTGTAATATCGGATAGCAGGGATTGGTTTGTGGTTATGCTAATGTGTTAGAAGGCTGGAAATTCAGTATACTATGGAAGGTGTTTCCTTTAATATGCAGTCCACTTTTGTTGGTGGTGGATAAGGTACAAAACTGCTTGTGGGTATTACAGTCCAGAGCTATTGAATGACTGAAGTCACAAGCCATCAGAGAACAGCTATCTGCATCAGTCAAGTCTAAGACAATCTTCATGGTCGTGTGGAACCGTCCCCAGTCACCACACACATCCCAAGCAGACTATAAAGGGCCATCCTCTGCAGAGAGCCAAAGGGCTCCATGCGACAAGAACTTCAACCAGAAGCAGGGCCTCAGGATGTGTCAGACAGTTGAGTATGCTAACAGTCACATAATGTATATTTTGTTCAGTGTACAGACAGGGACTCTGGCAGAAATAACTATAAAAGCAGAACCAAAAGTGAGAGCCAGAAGGAAACACAGTTGTGAAGGGAAGTAAAGCATCTAAACATTTCTAAAAATACATATACAGTATGTTTTTTTTTTAAAGCTAAAATAAGCTGATCAGCTAATTATTGTAGAGTAATCACTGATATTATTATTTCAGGTTGAAGCCCACGTACAGTACATGTCTGTCTGTCTTTCTCAACAGCAGAACGCTCTGCCTAACCTACTAATACAAAGAAATTACATTTTGTAAAGTATCTTACACCTTGTTTTACTGTTTTCGTCATCAGCCAAATACACTCCCCGTATCATCATGAAGATTTTACTCTAGTGCGTTAAAATGAACTTACACAGCGCTGTTATTTTATATAAACACCACCATTGTAAGAGCATTGTAAGTTCTAACCAATGTAAAGACAAAGCCTTTCTTTTATTTATATACTGTAGATAATAAATATTCCATTTATTGCTTTTCAGACCTTCTTCTTTTTGACTGTTTTTATATATCCAGTATGTCCAATATGCTGATATGCCAGATTTTTTTTCTGCTCTTGCAGAAATCCCAAACTGAAAAAACTCATTTCGGTGAGATCCCACACATACATTACAGTTACACAATGCAGTTGGCTGACCATCGGAATTCAGAAAACATTATCTTCAATAGTTTCCTGAGTGCTTTCACACCTGCAATAGCAGGTTGTGCTCTATAATGAAAGATGTAAAGTACAGTTCAGCTCTTGTGACCTTCTCTGTAAAATATATTTTTTTGCCTGAAAAACTCTTACCTGAGCTGCCATCCCTGTGACTGAGCTCCCAATTTTTAGTGCTCTGTAAAAGAATTAACAGCTAAGGATGTATCCTCACATTATCAATTTTATTCTGTCACTTATAATAGTTTGTTCAGTGATGCTAATTTGTAAACCACTTTGGGTATGTACAGAAATTGTGACATAAAAGATGTGCTATGTATTATATTACATCATATTATACACTGCCTGGCCGAAAAAACAATCACGGACTCTAAGATTTCATTTAGACCCCTTTAGCTTTGATTACAATGCACAATGTGCTGGCCATTTCATGTGTGAAAATGATTCCTCATTTTCTCAGAACCACTCATTCACAATTCCTGTAGTGCTGTAATATGCCTGTGCCATCAGAAAAGAAAAATGCTATTGCTGTGATATTCTGGTCATTCAGTATATTCAAGTCATCAGATGACTTCATTTCATCACCGCGTAATGTCGCTGAGCCTAGGCCTGACCAACTGTAGCAATCCCAGATCATAACACTGCTTCCAGAGGCTCGTACAATGGGCACTGTGCATAATGGGTCCATCACTTCATGTGCTTCACTTCTTACCCTGATGCACTCATCATTCTGGAATAGGGTCAGTCTGAACTTATCAGACCACATGATGATTTCCATCTCACCAAAGTCCAATCTTTATGCTCCCTAACAAATTATTTTCTTTTTTCTATTTATTAATCTCACTGAAAAGTGGTTTTCTTGACCACAAAACTGTTTAGTCTTAATCCTATGCATTCCCATCACATTGTGTGTGTATACAAATGCTCTTAATTTCTTAATTATTAAATATATTTATGGTTATTACTGTTTATTTTTACCATGCTAATTCACCAAGCAGTATAGATGATGAGTGAGTGAGTAATTTACCAAGTGTTTATGTGATGTCTATTTATAATTAGTTTTTTAGTTGATGGTTCCAGGTTTTGATAATGTGTTAAAGGGTTTTTAACCCAATGCCAGTAATGCCAAATCTAATGTCAATGCCAATAATATATATACAGTTTTGTTTGATTTGAATACAGTATATATATAGTGTTTATATAAAATGTTCAAACATTAGTACCTCTCTTTAAATTCTATGTGGTTTTGGGTAAAATCATTAAGCAAATAAAACCCCGGACGGACAACATATTACAGTTTTATCGCAGCGCAATGATTCATTTAACAAAAACAAAGCCAAAGGGAAAAAATTGTGGGCAACACTTCCTATTGTGGAACTGGATTTTTGCTAATATTTCTACTCTTACACTCAACAATCCTCCATCATCATTATAGATCATAAGACTGCCAGCACAATGGTGATTTTGGAGTGTGGTTATAATAGAAATTGTTAAGCAGCAAAAAACAGCAGTATTTACAGTATAAATAACAGAGGGTTTGCACAAAAATCTAATTATGTTGCCATTTCATCGGCAAAAATTGAATTGATGAAAATGCATTGGCACAATTTAGGGATTGACTAAAGTTCATATGACAAAATACAAAAAAAGCATTTTTACTATTGTCATTCAGCATAGACTTCCAAATGAGAGTCAGTTTTGCATTCTTAAACAGACGTTAAAGTTACAACATTAATCCTTCCACTTATGATTAATCCCTTAAATAATCAGTTTAGGAGCTTTCAAGCTTTGCAGTTTGTTGGCATTGTGTTGAAGTGAAAGGGCCAAAAGAGAGTCAGATTTTATTAGCTGCTTCCTACAAACTATTCTCACTCGTTCCAACTTGTTTTGTAATACAGAAGTAATAAATGAGAGAGTCTGATTCATCTTCACTCTCCTTGTTGTAAAACTTGTGAATGCCACAGCATAAGTCTTTTATTGTAATAGTGTTGTTTTGACTAAGATGCACATTCTTGTTGTCGTGCATTATTTTTGTGCTTAAATT
>JAOVVA010023155.1:0-16158 GCA_028565275.1 Leiocassis micropogon
GTTGTTGTTACGTAATTACCTAATTCCATATGTGTTATTTTATAGTTTTGAAATCCCCAGTATTGTTGTAGAATGTATAAAATATATATCAAACTCTCACTGCTCAAAACTTGACCAAAATAAACTTTTTGGTATTCCATACAATGGAGGAAAAGAAAAAGGGTGGCAACATTTTTTAAGCTCAAACAGCTGGGCTCGGGCTGCCTTCATGCCCTGCTGAACTAAAATAAATACCTCCAGTCAGGACATGTAGCAAGGGGAAGGGCGCTATAACGCATTTAGCTTTAATCCATAGGCAGAAGTCACTGCTTATATCGTGGACGCAACGTTAGGAAGAACATTTAACTGAATACGCTGCAGTTTCACAATTTAATCTCACCGTCATTTTGTAGCATATCTGTGTTTCAGACGTATTTCAACATGTGGCGAGAAAAGAACTAAAATGCCTCTGAATTACACAAAACGTAATTATAACTGAAGTCAATAAAGGTTTATGAGCGTGCGTTCGTAGAGTGAATTCTTTCATACATTGTGCGATCCTTTTCATCCGTTTGATTCGTGTGCTTCCTCACAATTTGAATCTGCATTTCCATTATCCAGTACGAATTCTTTGTTTCGTTTCTCTCTCTGTACAGGAAAATGTATTAAAATTCACGCTTGTGGTTATCACACATGTATTACATGTATAGTAATATTGCCCAGAATTAAATAATGTTCATTATATTAAGGCATTCATTTTAAACAGCGATGAGAAAGACACCGTGATTTCCAATGCAAATATGAGCCTTTTCTTTTCTCAAGCCACACTTCGTGATTCAGCTCGTAACGTAATGAAGTCACGGTTTCGCAGCGTGACATCTCGCTAAAAACGCTCACTGTGATGTATTCTGTGATTTCTTTATCTTTATGCACAGATTTCTCAATGCAGTTAGGAAAGCAGGAGTATGACGAGGATTATGGTCTGCTCACTGGATTGGACGCTCATCGATCAACATCATCATCATCATCATCATCATCATCAGAGATGTGGTGTGAGCTCTCGGGGAGATCTGCTCAGACTGAATATTTCTCTTGAATCTCTCCGACACTGGAATGCGGAAATATTACACCATCACAGCGCCCAGGCCAGATTTAAAACAGATGCACGAGGCCTGGAGATGGTTCAGAGATTATCGTATCATAATATGTTCTGTGCTTGTTGAAATGAGAATCAGCACTCACTGAGGCACAGAGAAATTATGCTCTGGACACGACAGGTGTGAGACAGCCCTCATCACCCACATATACGGCAGGAGTCATGTATAAACACCTGATATTTTACGTGTAGGCACTTCTCCGTCTCCTTCAATATCAAAGTGGATGATTGAAAACCTTTGTGCATGCTGTATACACGGCTACCTTACAAGCCACACTTGTGCGATTCAGATTTTTTTTTTTGGTCAGAATGGATTTGCAGGTCATGACGGTTCACGTTCATCATTACAGGTGACTTTTATCAGACTCTGATGTGGACTCTGATGTGGACAGATACAAGTCCTGCACAGTGTCCAGAGGGATTTTGAGTCAGTTACCCTGGATACCGTGGCTCTTGATACATAACATAACATAAAGACTTACTGTCTTGGTCACAGATGCGCCAGCAATACATGAACCAACAATTTGTCCTCTTTTGAACTCTGATATGTCACCCATAGGTTGTGTGCATTGCAATATTTGAAGCAAAACTGTGCTATTACTCTGCTAATAAAACCTTCACACTCTGCTAAGTAACGTGTATAAAGAATAAAACATTTCAGGGTGTGAGATTATAGGAAAATGATTTAGCCTTGAATGGTGCAACACAACCTAGCTCAAAGTTGATTATTTTCATTTTGACGATCCAAAGTGATGTACTGTATTTCTTTTAGATCACAGCAATTTGCCAACAATTGCATTTTTTAATTAAAAAAAATTTATGGAATTTTTTTTAATAAAAAGACATATCTGGTCACAGAATATTAATGGCAGCTTTGACCGCCACGAAAAAGACTATTTTGAAAAGTTGGTTTGAAGTCGAGACCCACTTGCCTTCTGTATGGCATTCCTATTTCTTAGACATTTTAATTTTGGAATGTGAAATTTTAATAATTAATCCTTGAACTGGTGCTATAGACTTAGTTAAAAAAGATTGACAATGTGATTAGCTTTATGTAAGTGAAGCCATGTGTGTAACACTAACTGTGTTTGTGCGTGTGTGTGTGTGTACATTTTGTGTATCCCTCCCTCTGTACATTTTCCCCCAACTCTTGAAGCATTGCAGTTTGTTATTATAATTGAATTTCCAATAAAAAGGTTATTAATAATTTTTTTTTTTTTTTTTTAAAGACACATATCTGGTCATGTCAAGGAAAAAAAAGAAAAAAAGAATATATAAAACCCATGGACCTGAAGATGAGGTGTGCAGCCCCATGTCTGAATAAATACTGACTGTTACACAGACCAGCAATAACAGAAAATTTTCCTCAGATCAACAAGGGCTGGGCTTTTCTTCTCTGTTAGGTAACATGATATAAACATCAGTATATTACACGTACCTGAAGTGTACAAACATTATCACAAATTAAATGTGATTTTAATACAGCACATCCAACATACAAAACAAAGATACAGCAGCTGTTGTTTACTCATTAACCCCTGTTCTGTGATGTGTGCAACGCTGAATATACACTAATCCACAAACACCTGGGATTACACCTCACTACTGCCGAATCCCTTTTTCATAAAGCAGCAACTAGATGCAGAACAAGATGAGTCCAAATCCACATGCTGGATTTCACCATTTAAAATCTAAAAGATTTGTTAAAATATATATATTTTTTATTACAGGCCTTGCTCAAGGGCCTAACAGTGACAACCTGGCGGAGGTGGGGCTCGAACCGCCGATCTTCCGATCCGTAACCCAGAGCCTTAACACACTGAGCCACCACTGCCCCAAACTGGAAACATCAACATGTTTATACTAAAAAGAAACCGAAGGCATTCAAGTCAGTTGAAGCTTAAAAACGTGTTGTGTGGACGTTCAAGACGTTCAGTGTTGTGGCACTGAAAGCTGAGATGCTGCTCCACCAGACGCCATTAAGTCATTGTTAGCTAAACAAAACTGGCTAGCCAAACCTTATAGGCAACACCTCAGTAAGAACTTTGCTGAACTCCTAGTTAGCAACTTATTTGATATAAAATGGACAGCATTCCACTGATCAATTATCCCTCCGTGTTGCCCCATCACCACAACTGTCTTCTGCAGGCTAGGACAGATTTTAGACATTTTAACCAAACTGATTTTATTTTGCAACGCAAAAATCATTAGATATTGCCAAATAATTGAGGATGCAATGGATCGCAAAAGTCACGTTTCAGATTATATCACAATTCTGGTGCCATGGTTTTAAGCTTTTTCAGATTTATACTTTTACTGTCCATTTATTAAATATAATACTTGAAGCAATAACTTTTGCCAGTGAACCTAAAATGAAAAATCCTAAATTTAACAAACAAGTATTGAATACATTATATTATTCAAAGTGCAATATGATGTCATGAGCATATTTCATGAATGTTTCCCTTCGACAATAGTCGATGTCAAACAGCCTGTGTCCATGTCACAAAAAAAAAGGGGATTAAAGGCACAGTGTGGCACAGCGTGATAATTCCAGGACAATCGGAAATTGAAGGTGGGTTAAATCTGGCTTTTGGTGGATTTGGTCAAGTTGAACAAGAACCCATGTTATTTAAAACTTAAAGTGCAGTGATGACTTTTAGTAACAATTATTTTTGGGCTATATTTTTGGAGTGGGCGGTTTTCAATAAATACCTTCCTAGGAAAATGTTCCTTCCTAGGGTTTTCATTGAGATCTGGCAACCCTTGCAAGCACAGACCAAGCATGAGAAATAGTTTGAGTGAGCGAAATAATGCGTGCATGCACGAGACAGACTTTGAGCTATTGGAAATATAAAATTATATATTTTATATCATAAATCTATATATAAATATATAGAAGTTATATACTGTATAAAATATGTGGTTCTCATGTGTGAACTTTAAGGAGTTATCTGTACAAATCATGGATCACATACAGTCCATTAGACCATTACTAAACATGATCATGCAATACTCTACATTGGTGGACAACAAAACCTGGTCTAAACTCACCTCATCCATGATAAATTGTGGATAAATTTCATCTAGTGTATGGATGAAAGTTTTGAAGTTTTTACAGAAATCACACACAGACTGGGCTGATAGGGCTACAGAGTTGGCTTAATTAAATAAAACCTGAAAGCATTAAAAGGCGTAGTACTGAACTGGCTGTAATTTAAACCTTTCAATAGATCACACACAGACGCATAAAAAGTAACTGACAATATGTGCTAAACCCATGCAGTGTGTCATTCACAGAAGAAAATTTAGCAACACAAAGCTTTTAGGAAATGGCTCTTGCATACAGATGTAATGTTGCAAAGCTGGATATTATATTTTCCCACACAACAACAAATCACTCAATAATTTGGCACAAGAAACAAAACAATCACAGGCAAACACCTGCAGGCAGATTTACTTTTAGTGTGTAACCTGCTGCTTATTCAACTGTTCCTCTGCAGGGGCTCGAACTAGAATTTCACCATCACATCAAACTGTCCATGACAATTTCATCCGTTTTTGCATTCAGGGGACATGATGGCTTATTTGACATTCCAGTGGGTGAAGCATGAACAGGCAGAAGCAACGGCGGTGGGAAATCATCTGCCAAACTCACAAGAGATGGGAAAATCCCGGAGGGTTGAGAAAGACTGAAAGCTGGCACTAGACGCCACTCTGGCTCTCGGTGGCTTAGGGGAGCTTTTTCACCCCCTCATTCAATGCACAACCCGGACAAAAGGCTTTTCAGTGAGTGGCCTTCTGTCCCGAACACAAAGATCGGCCTCGGCTTTCTTTCACATGTAAATTGAAGAGGAGCACAAGCAGCGAACCCGCGCAACCAGGAGCGGTATTCGAGTTTCACACACACACTACTCTTGCTTTTCCGTGTCATTCACAATGGTATACTCCCTAACTGTAGTCTCAGGAGTGGAAGAACTGGTTTTCCCACATAAACGTTAAGTAATTACCATTATCCTACTGTGTAAAGAATTTCACACCAGCATCTCTGGAAAAACCTGTGAAAACTAACAGAGAGCAAGCAAGCTTCTCATGATCTGCTGTAAATGAATGTAAATGTTTGTACAGTTTTAGGATAATGTAGATTTTATACCGACATTATTAATATTAATGGCCATCCCACCGCAACCAAAATTTTTTTATTCCATTCACACACACTCACAGCTTAGGTCTAAATCAAGCTGTTTTGGGAGAAGGAGGACCCAAAGTAAACCAACACAGACATGTAAAAAACACAGCCCATTGAAATTCTACCACATGCATCAAGATGCAGCGTTTTATGTGTTTATCTAAGATATTGGGCAGTGGTGGATCAAAGGGTTAAGGCTCTGGGTAACTGATCAGAAGGTCAAAGGCCAAAAATGCCACTGTTGATCCCTTGAGCAAGGCCCTTAGCCCTATCTGCCACAGGGCCGCTGTTTCCTGCCTGACCCTGTGCTCTGACCTTCAGCTTCCTAAATGGGATATGTGAAAAGAATACGTTGACAAATAATTGAATCTTACGATTAAAAAGAAAATCGAAATATAGATTTAAAGAGTCATGAGCTGTGATAATATACACAGCAGCAACCTCAATTTCCCTCTCGTGTGATCCACCATCACCAATATACTAACAACTGGTCTCATCAAATAGTTTTTTGTTTTTTTTTACGCACGCGTGTGTAAGTATGTATCTATGTTGGTATGTATCCAGCCATCCATCATCATCTGCACCTGTTTCTCACTGGTTCATGCCATCAGTAAGATGGTTTTTATGCTTGAATGATTCATAGGTCACTGTGTGCCCTAACAAACAAAAACATTTTTCTGAAAGTGCTATGATACAGGGACTGGACTTGAAATAAGAGCCAAAACGCCAGGAAGCCTAGAGAGCTATTCCTCAAGACTACACCAAAACTAAAAGAAAGTCTGGCTCTTTGAAAGGAAAATATGAAGAAATGAGCGGTGGCTCAAGACTTTTGCACAGTCCTGTAACTCTTATAACTCAGCCAGATGTAAAACCCAGCCTTGTTAAAAATCAGGTCTGGCAACTGAAACCGTTGTGATAAACATATTTGTTTATATATTTTGTCATTGGATTTAGATCAATGTCTTTGTCATCAGATTTTTCAATGACATTTCATGTTTAACATAAACAAAACATTTATTCACTCAAAAAAATATGCCGATGGTAAGTTTGACACTGAAAGATTCACAGTGACTCAGGAACGTGCAACAAACAAAAACACCAAGAGCTGATTACAAATGTTTAAAATGTGAGCATGTGAAATGCAATTAATTAAAGAGAGACTCTAAAAGAGGGAAAAACAATCCCATCAATCTTTTTTTCACATTTTTGTATACATGTTTGACTTTCTGGTTTAACCTGATGTGTGAAATTTGACATGAACATTTCAGTTGTTAACTGGGAAAATAATACTAAAATGCCGATTACTGCTGGATGAAATTTTTTTAATCAAGCGATGTTATTTTTATATATTAAGTAATCCTAGTAAAAACAAACATTCATTTTAGCTTTTCTAATTAATATCTATTGGTGCTGGTAAATTGTGCAAGTGTCTTATTTTAAAGGTGATTATTAAATCTGGCACATAACTGCTCATAACGTCGCTTTTACGCAACATTTTGATTTCAGTTATGGTGCAGGTTAAACTTCAGGCAGATATCCGAGCACTGCAAACGTTTCATTAAATTCTGTCCAGCCAGTTTTGTGCGATGCTGTGACAACACCAGGCTTATAGAGAGGATAATAACAAAAAACAAACATTTCCTAAATTTTAACTGTTGTACTATTATTAATTATGATATTAAGAAACCTCAAACTACAGTATCTGCATTATTACTAAAAAGCTGAGCTGCTACAGGTGTGCGAGATGAAGAAGACAAATTTAGAGACAAGACATTTACTGTGTTTAATGAAGAACCTACACTTCTTGCAAGTTAAAAAAAAAAAATGAACAGCAAAACAATATATTACTTTAGTATTTGTGTTTTTTCCCACATTGTGTGTGTGCATATAAATACAACGTGGAAAAAAACACAAATACTAAAGTACTTCTAAGAACAACAGGGAACATTTAGGAAATATTTGTTTTTGTGATACCAGTTGCTTTTGATGTATGTTTTTTGTTATTAGTTTGAAATAATAACATATTGCCAAAACAAAGTAACAAGGCATGGATGAGTGGATCTAATAAACACATGAGCAGTGTTGAGGGTCTCATCCTCTCCACAAGCCTGGTGTTTAGGGGAACATTCCCACAAGTCCACATTTAACTGAATAAAGACAGGGAAGATTAACACCCAGCTCTCACACAGCGCTGCTCTCTATCCGAAACCAACTTACTGTGATGGTGACTTCGTGCTTTTTCAGGCGGTACTTCAGGCTCTTCATGGTTGTCCTGTTTCTGCAGCGGAATAAAAGTGTGTAGAAGTTCGGTGAAGCTCAGGAATAACCTCAGATTTCACAGTGTAACACTTCTTTACTCCCCGAGCGCTTTCCTCATCAAACAAGAAACTGGGATTTTTCTTTCCACCTGACGGGTTAAGCGCGGGGGACTAAGAACTCAACGGACACGCCGGTCAACCAATCGGAGCGATGAACGATACAAACTGAAGCCAATCGGGAAAGAATAGGGCGGGACTTCCTCCTTTATGGCCGTCGCGCATGACGTCACCCATACCTGAGAATGGGCAGGACTTGTTGACTCAGGTGTTCGTGTGTTTCCACACGAGGCTGCTAGAGAAGCGTGAAAAGGCAGAAATTCTCAACTCATGTTACAACAATATCTAATGTGTAAAGTGTAATCTATTAACATTCCAAACTGCAAACTATTATTAATTATGATATCAAGAAACATCAAACTACAGTATCTTCATTATTACTAAGAAGCTGAGCTGCTGCAGGTGTGTGAGAAGAAGAAGACACTCTCACTCATCGTCTATACCGCTTTATCCTGTATTCAGGGTCGCGGAGGGCCTGGAGCCTATCCCAGGAGGCTTAGGGCGCGAGGCAGGGTACACCCTGGACAGGGTGCCAATCCGTCGCAGGGCACACACACATACTCACACAATCATTCACACTCTACGGGCAATTTAGGAACGCCAATTAGCCTAATCTACATGTCTTTGGAAGGAAACCGGAGTGCCCGGAGGAAACCCACCAAGCACAGGGAGAACATGCAAACTCCATGCACGCAGAGACGGGAATCGAACCCGGACCCTGGAGGTGCAAGGCGACAGTGCTAACCACTACACCACCGTGCCGCCGAGAAGAAGACAAATAAAGGCAATTATGACACAAGACATTTACTGTGTTTAATTAAATACCTACACTTCTTGCAAATTAAAAATAATTAACAGCAAACAATATATTGAGATATTGATTAATTGACTGATTGATTTTCATACGCTTATCCTGTACAGGGGGCCTGAAGCCTAACCCAGGGTGCGCAGTGCACAAGGCAGGGTACACCTTAGATGCTGTGCCAACCCCTAGGAGGGTACAGGTGCACACGCATGCATACTCATACACACTTCCAGCACTTTTGAAACATCAATCAGCCTACAACACATGTCTTTCAACTGTGGAAACCAGAGTACCCGGAGAAAATCTACAAACCACAGCTGGAGCATGCAATCTCCACACACACACACACACACGCAGTCCAGAGGCAAGATTTTAACCCTGACCCTGTATAAGGGAGGTAAGCATGCCAATCATTGAGGTCTGTGCCCCCATATATTAACATATTAATAGGCAGAAGTCTTGAGCCATCCATCATTTCTTCACATTAACCCATAAAAACCCACACTCATTTATCCTTTAAAAGAAACTATGGAGAACACAGACCAATCAGACCACATGGAACAAATTTTGAAAGACATTACAGTTTTAGGGTTAAAAGTATTTTTTTATTTGTTTTATATGAATTTGTTCAAGAATTGCAGTCAGAATTGGTTAATATATAATACAGTACAGTATATGAGATGTTATTAAATAATAAGAATTGTTAAATTAGATGAAACCCTTTTTTTTAATGATGTCATGGGTACACAAATTAACAGATTGTCACTTGACTTCACCAGGCTGATCATTAATTTATGTCACTTCATGAGTTAAAATCAAGGAAAAAGTTAAATAAGGAACATTCAAAAATATTTAGAGGTTTAAAGGTTTGTGACACATGTATCACAGTACTGTAGGTTCTTATGAGCTACTGTACATTAAATATAATAATGTAGATTACATGAAGAAATTGGAACAAATGTTTTACTGTGACAGGCTGCAAAATGTCTAAAGATATAATTTAAAAATTGGTGGTTTATATAACAACCTCAACTTATCTGTTCCAATCACATTATCATTCAGCATCACCAATATACTAATCACTGTCCTGATCAACTTTCATCATCTGGACCTGTTTCTCACTGGTTCATGCCTTAAGTTAGATGTTTTTTTTGCTTGAATGATTCATAGGTCACCGTGTGGCTTAACAACAAAAACATTCCTCTGAAACTGGTCAGGTACAACATCAAAAAGACAAGAATGTCCGGGTCTTTTGAAACCAAATATGAAGAAATAATAGGTGGCTTAAGACTTTTGCACAGTACTGTGTGTTAGTTCAAAGGTATTGGCATGCATCCTGTTCTTTGAAACACTGTTTTAACATTTGTTTTGTAACTTCTAAAACACAGATACATTGTAAGCCAGAAATCATGGTAGAATTCAAGCTTTTTCACTTAACTACCACAGGTTTATAATTTTCCACATAAAGATCTGTCACTTTCTCAGTCTAAACCTTTAGCACTTTTAGAGGATTTTTTTTTATCCTAATGAGGTACATGTTACACTTATCAGTGAATGTACGGGTCAGTATGGTAGTTCTTGCTCTCAAAACAAGACAAGCCCCAAACATGGCAGGCAAACACCCTCCACATGCATGAATAGATGCTCCTGGTATTAACATGCCCACAGGAGATCTGTTGCCCTCTTCTGGCTTTGTTGAGAACAAATGGGGGGGTTCAATTATTTCCTTCAGTTCAATGAGGCATAGCAGAGCTCCAGAGCTTAGTTACCTTTACACTTTTCACAAATGAGAAAAATCCATCCTGTGTAAAATCTGTGTAAAATCTTTTAGTGGAGTTGAGGTTTTTTCGTTGAATTATTTTTGGTTTGTAAACAGCTTGGAAGATGGTCATCTTTACCATGAGGCACAGCAACAACTGAAGAACAATGGAAGCCTTATTAAGGATTACCAATAATAGAGATTTTTTAAAAGAATTTTTAAGACCAACAGTGAATGTTCTCAATTTGTTGAATCACTCATTTTAACTGAACCCCACTGAGCTAGACAGAAGAATAACGTCATTGGACCAAGCACTGAAAATATCTGTGTTTAAGACATGGATTACCCCAGGGGAGACACGGTCGATACTAAGCTGACACTACAGGTTATGGACAAGTGTCCACTAAGGTACAAAAATACTTCTTGCCCAGTTACATCACACTGACTTAAGGTTATCTAAAGAAAATAAGAAAAAGTCTTGTGAGTAAGGTCCCAGGGATATGCTTTTAGTCCTCTGAAAATCAGATTTTAAACCAATGTCTGCAATGTCTGTGGCATGAATTTAGTTCATACAGATAATAATCTAAAATACAGCTTTCATTCTGCACTTTGACCACATATTCATATTCATATCTTATGTATTTGAGTACAAAGACAAATAAAAAAAAATACAAATATACACAAAGAAGGAGAAGAGTACAAAGTTTTCCTTCAACTAATGCCTAAGATCATTAAAATTTTGGAGACAACACCACACCCGCTTTGCTGTCCTGCCGTATTAATTTATGGGCTATGTGGCTGATCCGTGTCACACTACTAAACATACAAGACTTTGGGGGTAAAGTGTACTCAGATCTTTACCTGAGTCTCTAGTGTGAAAGTAACCCCCCACCCCGACCAGTACTTTATACACTGAGTTTTAATGGGCTTAATGGCCTCCAACAGATGATATGCAGGTGAAAGCCTGAGTTATAGCAGAAGAAGATTAACAGATCCTCGCTACATGGACAAATTTTGCCCAAACACTGATGTATAAAAAAGTTATAGAATATATTATATAATATAATTTTCCACATAAAACTATAAAAAGGGTATAATAAAGGATAATAATATGCTATACAAAAAAATTATGCCTCAAAATCACAAATGCTGCAACAGGTAATGGTAATGGTTTATTAAATATGAATTTCATACTTCAACCCTGAGAACACAGCCTGTTGAGGTTTCTGTGAATGTGAAAACAAAAAATAATAAATTCTAAAAGCAGATGCGAAAACAGGTGGTGTCTTGTTCACCTGACTATAGTGTTCTGAACAAGTCACAGTCTTGTTGCAGTGTTGCTGCATCTACTACTGAGATAGTAACCATATGGTTTACAACTGTTGTTGATTCACACAAAGCTGCTGATGAATAACCAGACTTCTGATTAGTGTTGGAGTTGAATAACTAAATGTATCAATAGGTCAAAGGGTCCTGCTTGTGTCCCTGAGTCAGGGGAGGAAAATTGCACATGCTCTGTACGGGTGATGTGAAAAGAGTGGAGAGCGCTTTTCTCTAAACTTCTAAGCTGCGATGTGACGGATTTTCAAGAACTAAGAACAACAAAATCAAAATCATATAATTTCGAGAGTACTGGTTTATAATCAAACCAAACAATAAGGAGAAAACCTTTATACTGATAAACAGCGAAGCAGCAAGTAAATATCCAATCATGTTTTTATTTATTTATCTATTTATTTATCTATTTATTTATTTATTTAAGCAATCGGAAAAAAGATGCAATTTAAAGTCTCTTCCCCAAATATTTCATATTAATAAACCCTATTTCAGGTGAGATCATTCATGGCACCAACACTAATCACAGGCTTTTCTGTACTTACAGGTTCTGAACTTCCTGAAAAACTGGCTTCATTGCAAAAAAATGTATATCTTTATAGCTTTCTTAAATGTAGAACAATAAGAAATAAGATTATTAAGATTATCTCTAGACACATTTTAGTATTTAAGACTAAAATGTTAAGCATTTCTTTTTGGAAAAAAAGCTCAAAGTTATTTTCCAAAGAGGCAAAAGATACTTTCCACTTGATACTTAAAATGTTAAGTAGAAATAAATGTAAAAAGTAAACATCATCAAAGTAAAATGTTTCTAGAAATAGGCTTAATAATCTTATATTTAGTTTGTTATGAAATTATTATAGAATGATTTTTCTAAGATTTTATTTAATCATCTTTAGCTTTGATTACACCACAATATGTGATTATTAATATGTGATGATTAAAAAACTATTCCTCATTTACACTATTTTACAGTTTAAGCTTTGAATATGCTTGCACCATTATGGAAAAAAAAAACTCCACAGATGTAATAACCTGGTCATTCAGTACATTCAGGTCATCAGCTGATTTTATTTTATTGCCACATAACATTGCTGAGCCAAGACCTGACCAACTGAAGCAACGCCAGATCATAACACTGCCTCCATTATATATAGCATTTTAGTATGAGGAAGAGTTTAGTATGCATTTGTTTTGTGACATTTAATGAGAGTACAAAATTAAAAATTATAAATATGGAAAGATAAGAAACCCACACATTGCAACGCTCTTATTCACTTTAAATGTCAACAAAAGGCCAGATTATCACAAGGTTATACATAATTTTTCAACTTGATGTTTTTCTAATGAGAAAGTTTTAAATTTGCATAAAGATTTTTTTTTTTTTCAGAAGTGATGGAGAGGATCAAACAAGCTCATCACAAGTCCTGAGATCAACAAAATGTTTTTCTCCATTATTCTCCAAATTCCATGCATGACTGGTATGGAGAGTAATAAAATAAAAGGTGAGGAGGTATAAAGCCTAGTTTTTATGTATGCATGGTATGGTAGAGTTTGTAGTGTGTCCAATTATAGACCTTTTTTGCACTAATGTTCAATCCAAGGTGAATTTATTAGCTAGTATAGGCTCCTTCATGATGGAAGTCTTAAAGAAGTTTGTTCATTAATGAATCTGTAAAATCTCAGAAACTTTCAGGAATGGAATTAATTTTCAATGTGTGTTTGCTCAACACTGCGGTTATATTAGCTGAGGTTTCAGAACAGAAGCTTTTAGGAAGGCACAAGTACCTAACATTAAATTGGAAATGGGATGAGATCAATAAGAAACATTTTGGTAAGCCTTCTATTGCATCTGCATTGGTTTTTGAGTGCAGTGATGTTCGTTGTGAGTATGGATTAAACCAACATATATTTTAAGCATTTATTGATTTTTTAAAAATAAGTTCAAGAACTGTTTTGAGTCTTTCATTATGAGGAAACAGGTTATTGATTTGTTCCTCACTACAGGGATGACAATAATGCCCAGAGTAATCACCCATAAGCTATCCATCCATCCATCTAGGAACCTCTGTAGTCCAACTAGGGGTCGTAGAGACCAATGGGGAATACCATTGTATTTATTCTCATTTTTTGACCGTCGTAGGACCTCCGGTCAACATTCACACGTGCATTCACACACTACGGACAATTTATGAACGCCAATTAGCCTAATCTCTCCCCCTCTCTCTCAGTATAATTCTTTTGATTGTGTAAAGCTGCTTTGCGACAAACACAATTATTAAAAGCGCTATACAAATAAAATTGAATTGAATTGAATTGAATTAATCTGCATGTCTTTGGACTGGGGAGTAAACCAGGGCACCCGGAGGAAACCCACCAAGCACAGGGAGAACATGCAATCTCCAAGGAGGAAAAGAGTTGTTTAAGATGACATAATGTTATCAGATGTACAGTATGTTCTTGCTGAAAGTGCTTCTGTGTCTGGTTTTGAATTTGAGTTTTAGCAGGCAGCTGCTCTCCCCTCTTTCTGGTACTGCGTACAACCACTGATTTTTTCTTTTTCTGGGAATCTTTTTCCCAGAAGTCACAGTATAAACTCAATTCTCTTTGAATTATTTAGGCCACATAGACGAGGTTTTAAATTATGCATCATAAGCTGCTTGGGGAAAATCTTATCAAATTAGTATTCATCCTTGACCAACACACATGAGAAAGAAGTTCCTTAACAGCATACATAATATAAGAAATATTTGAGTCTAATGAATACTATATATTATGTAACACTGCAGCAAAGAACTTTATGAACAGATGAATAGTTATTAAATATAACTTGAAGTAATTATATTAGGCAGATAAGGCACAAACTGTGTTCATTTTAAGACCATTTACCATATTTTCAGCCTTTCACCTAACTGCTTTATCAATGTCACACACTATACTGGGAATTACTGGTTATAAAGGCGGAATATGCCCTAGATGGGATGCAAGTTCATCCCAGGGCACAATGTTCCACTTACATCCATTTTCACGTAGGTACAGACTAATCAGTTAGTCAAACTAATCCAGAGAACCATTACGCAAGCAAAGCCAGAGAAACTAAAGAAACGCATAAAAAAAACAGAAAGAACATGAACAGACAATAAAACCAATCACAGGATTGAATCACTGTGAGACATGTAATTCACAAGCAGGCGAATGTGTGATTTACTTGTGTGCCATCTAAGTTGTTTTCTTGTCTTGCACACTTGTCCTGGAATATTCTCAGCATGCACTTCTTGAATTTTAATGAATGAGGTGAAGGTGTTAGTGATGTTTTTCTCTTCACTGCTCTCTTACCTGTATTATTTTAAAATATAGACATTCAATATCCATTGTATTATTATTATTATTATTATTATTATCATCATAAATGGAACCTTCCAAAATACAGTGGAATTTTGGATTGCGAGTAACTTGGTTAGTGAACATTTTGCAAGAGGAGGAAAATTTTTAATAAATTTTAACTTGATAAACAAGTGAGGTCTTGACATACGAGTAGTACGCATGCACCATGTAAAAGTTATCCTATACAGTACCCCCCTCCCTCCTCCTCTTCTCTCTCGTCTTACGTCAGCTATACACACACACACACACACACACACGAAAACACTGCTCTGTCGGGATTCTTTTCAAAGGTAAAGTGCAGGGTAATTTGTTTTATTTTTACTTTACATTTTGTATTAATTATTTTTATATGAATATTTTTGGGTTTGTAATGAATCATTGTAGTTTCCATTATTTCTTATAGAGAAAATCGCTTTGATATATGAGTGCTCTAATATACAGTACAAGCATGCCTCCGGAACAAATTATGCTCACAATGCAAGGTTTCTCGGTATTAGCCAATGATCATAAAAGATTTTCTTGATGGTCAGACAAAGCAATGTTGGTCTTTCTCACACAAATGCCATAGTTGGTCAATCCGCTGCACATTAATTGGATTAGTGAGTGTATTTGTGGGCTTGGTGTCCGGTCATGTATTGGCATCACATTGAATGTGTCTTCCTTCAGATCCATGTGACCAATATATAAGGTCTTACTAATGATGAACGAACAAACCAGGGCAATCTCACAGTGGGATAGATTTAAGCAGAGAACAAAAGAAGGATGTAAACTTTCAGGGAAATCTTTATTTTATTTACAGCTGATGAGAGAAGAGCGAGAATGAACATAAACCTTAAATATACTTGTTTTTGGGTTGTTTTTTTTTTTTTTTGCTTAGCCAGTCCATTTGCAATGTTCATTAGATTTATATGTATATAATTTTTTTTATTAAATGATGTAGTCAGTTCATCTGAAATGACAGTCAGTGAAAAAATAACACATTCCTTAGACAGGAAATGGACATAACAGCTCTTTGGTCTTGGCCGTAGTGGAGTTTGGAATGTGACTGACAGGTGTCTTTTATACTGATAACAGATGCCATTAATACAGGTAATGAGTCGAGGACAGAGGAGCCTCTTAAAGAAGAAGTTACAGGTCTGTGAGAGCCAGAAATCTTGCTTGTTTGTAGATGACCAA
>JAOVVA010023224.1:0-12785 GCA_028565275.1 Leiocassis micropogon
TTATTGACCTCATACACTAGGATGAGCCATGCCTCACTTATGCATGTGTATAGTTCTGGGCTTAAACTGTGAGAACACACATTTCTCTGCACTGAAAGTATTTGATCAGGTTTTGCTTGAGAGTGTGAGAGCGTGTGTATGCAGAAGCACATAGTGGTTAAAAAAGTGTACTAGCATGTAAACTCATGAGTGCATGTACACATCTAATTGCAACTACAAATTAAATAAACTTTTAAAAACTGACTGACTGTTTGGTGAGATTGAAGACCTCAAACAATTTAATTGTGACATGAAAGTTGAAATCAAAAAGGGGCAAATATTTTTGAACTACTAGGCTGCTAAAATACAAAGGAATATTTAAAACCCCCAAATGTAAACCATTTTAAACACAGTGTAAACCTTATCAAATTACTGTAATTACTGTTTTATACTCAATAGTTGTAGTGTTTAAAGTGTTTTGTACTCCAAAGTTTAAATCATTTAAAAAATAAGGTGTGTTTTTTCACTCACTCATGCACAACCAAATTATAATGGTTCCACCCACTTTTGTGTGGTGTTTAAGGTGAGCACCGGCCAGCGCTCGTCACACAAGGTCTCAGTATGTAAACGCACACGCGTCGCTCGTGCCAGGTTTTTACTTTCACTTTCATTTCTCCTCGCAGAATTATATGCCATTACTCTGACCTGTTAACTCCAGAATAATAAATCCAGCACTATGACAAGCCAAAGGCACCGGAGTGAGGAGGATGCACCGTGCCCCGAGAGCTTTAGAACATCCAGGAAGAGAACGGCAGCCATGACGCAGAGAGAAAACCGCCACTCAAAACCTCACCAGGAAGGTACAGAACCAAGTTAAATCTTCATCACTGGCTCACTTCAAATTTGAATTGCAGCACTAGAAATATGTCACATAATGCCTGTATAACATTTCCTACAGTTCTATATAGTTTATTACTGTAACATTACATACATTTTATATAATACTGTGGTTAAATTCTTCTTACATAGCCATATCTGCAAAACCACTGACAGTATTTTCAGGTAATATTTGTACATGCTCATATTCTACGCTTATGCTTTCTAAAATAATACTTTAAATGTATTACTATATCTTTAATCTTGCTTGCTAACACTTGCCAGTTTATATACAATATAGTATATTAACAAACTAACATAGAAACAGGGCCAACTGATGCTGTAATTTAAAAAAAGCAAGCATTAGGACCCAGGGAAGCAGCTAAACAAGTCAAATTGGACAAAGACTTAAACAGAAATTAAAGGTTTCCTGTCCAGTTTAACAATGCAAAGAGTACAGAGGGCGTGGCTAACTCCAAACACAGCTTCAGCATCATTTTAAGGGTTACTGATGACACAGATATCCTGGGCCTCGTCCCAAACAGAGATGCGACATCTTAAAGAGAGGAGATTAGAGGTGGGACACAATGCTGCTGTAAGCATGACGGCAAAACACACAAAATTATTTTGTTGGCAGAGATGAAATATACTGTTTCTTATACATCAGTGGAGCTGCTGTGCTATGAAAACAGTCAAGAACTTTAAGTTCATCATTGACCCCGTCCCTACAAACTGAAACTCCAACTTTGAGTTTAGTGTGATGGCTTTCTATTCATTTGTTCATTCATACCACTTTATCCTGTAAGCAGGGGCCTGGAGCCTATCCCAGAAAACTTTGGGTATTGCTGCAGTTCAAATGAAAATTTTAGAGGGTAATACTAGTAAAAAAGACTTAGATTACGAGTTGATTAGCAATGATGCACAAAGAGCATGTGTATTTATGTCACTGGCAATGAACCAGAGTGTTCGAGCTCCAGAACACTTTTGATTATTGAACACTTTGTTTTTACAGAAACAACACCCAGACCAGAGACAGCCAAAATATTTATTATAATATTTTTTCTTCCCCAGGCCATGATCAGATTTCAACTGAACCCAAGGTGTGTTACTTACAAAAAGCCGCCCATGCTTTAATCACAATATGGTCTTACCAGTAAAGTGTAATGTACAATATGCTTTTAGTATTTAGTATATGTATTTAGTATTGCAATGTGTGTGTTTTGGGATGTTATTTTATTATTATTTTTTTATTTAATTGAAATGTTATTAACCAGACTGTGATGATTGTGTTTGGCCATTCACTGATCTCTATTATTTATAGTTCTACCCCATCCCTGTGTTTTTTTTTTTAAATATGTGTATTAGTTCCAATATGAGATAACATAGAGATACTCAGAGTTGTCACCAGACCCAGTGTCCAGTGCGACCCAGTGTAATAATAATAATAATAATAATAATAATAATAATAATAGCAACAGTGAACCTTTTCTTACTCAGGTGTTTAATGACTTGATCCACGGTCACATTGAGCTGCACCCCCTGCTGGTGAGGATCATCGACACTCCTCAGTTCCAGAGACTGCGGAACATTAAACAGCTGGGAGGAGCGTACTTTGTGTTTCCTGGAGCTTCACACAACCGCTTTGAACACTCCATAGGGTGTGTATGTGTGTGTGTGTGTGTGTGTGTGTGTGTGTGTGTGCGTGTGTGTGTGTGTGTGTTTATGTGTGTGTGTTTATGTATTTGTAATTTGCAAGTTATTCGTTCACTCAGATGAAACATCTCAACGCCCCTTTGTTTGTGTTAAGTTTATTAAAATCAGTTTATTAAAATCACATGCATGTAGTTCACACCTCTGCAGTCACATAATTACACAAATATTGTGTATAAAACTAAATAATGCTTGATTGATTAAAACTTAATTTAGAGCAGTAATGGAAATAGTTCTACATCTATTTAAATTCTTTACATACCATTTATTTAATATTAAGTTCGGACAATCAGCAGATACTCTCACTTTGACCAATGCGAGATAGAGTTCTGTCTTGTAGCTATCAATTTGTTTCTCTTTTTGCATTCTGATTAACTAACTAGCTAGCAGAGGTGAAAAGAGTAATAAACTTTTGTACTCAGGTACAAGTTCTGTTATTTCAGTGAAATTTTACTGAAGTACAAGTTAAGTTACCCTTATAAAAATTTACTCAAGTTAAAAATTTACTCAGAGTAAAAGTTTCGGAACTTTTTTTTACAGCGGTAGTGGTGTGGAGGATTCTAGTATAGTAGACAAGTGGATATAAATCTCAAACTAGCTGTGTTTAATTGTTGTATAATGAAGCTGTTTCCTTTCTTGTCCTTGAAATCAAAGTGGTCGCGTAAATATGACCAGGGGTTTGCTTCAGAAGAATTTAAAGGCATTTCGCTTTCAGCTGGGTCTGCATCACTGGCATCTGTTTTGAGAGTTTGTGCTCCCCGACCATCAATTTCCCAGGGTGCAAGTTTTTTCTTCTGTAAGCGCGGGTCGCAAAGGGAGCAGAACTGCACATAAACTGTCCAAAACAGGCAGATCCGCAGGTTGCTACCACGCGGGGTTCTGAACAGGCAAAGGCGCGGCCATTTATACACACGGTTGCCAGGCAACAATGTGTCTACATAAGGGTCCTGATACCTCGGAACTTTGTGTAATCATTTAGGTGGCATTGGTAAGGTATCAGGGCTAAAGAAACAAAGAAAATAATAGACAGAAAGACAGACAGACAAAAGCACGCTGTTGAGAGGCAGAGGCAAAGCCCAAGCGTCTGCCTTCCTAAGACACCTGCGAGAGAGAAAGATTGAGAGAGCGGCACACATCAGTCCAGTGTGCGCTCTCAGTTTTAATGTACGAAGCACAAACAAAACTCTCTCATATAATTCCTGGGTAAGGGCAAAGGTCCCGAGAGGATATAGTATATGTTTCAGTTTCCAGAGCCCTGTCTGTTCTTGCTTAGACGGTGGAGCTCTGTTTAGTTTTCAGTTTCCTTTTATTTTCCTTTTGAGTTTCTAATTAATAATCCCATGCCATCTCTAAATGGGAGGGTCTTCCCGTGCATATTACAAGCACTCTCACAACTGGGGCAGTGGTGGCTCAGAGGGTTAAGGCACTGAGTTACTGATCGGAAGGTCGGCGGTTCAATCCCCAGCTCCAACAGGTTGCCACTGTTGGGCCCTTGAGCAAGGCCCTTAATCCTAACTGCTCCAGGGGCGCTGTATCATGGCTGACCCTGCGCTCTGACCCCAGTTACGCTGGGATATGCGAAGAAGGAATTTCACTGTGCTGCTTCTGTTAGTTAGTAAGCTATCCCTGTGCTTTAAACTGAATGTTTAAAAGGTAAGCTGTTTTTATATCACACATAAGAACTCACAGTGATACAGGTGTCACAAAAAAGTGTTTAAATGTTTTGGAAAGTTCCTTATTCAGGTTTATCCTTGACTTGAACTCATGAAATGACATCTAATGAACGTTCTGGTGCAGTCATGTGACAATCTGTGAAATGGTAACGGCTCTGAGTTACTGATCGGCAGGTTGGGAGATCAAGTCACAGCATTGCCAAGCTTCCTACAGTATGTTGAGCCATTGAGCAAGGTCCTTAACCCTACCTGCTCTAGGGGGCTCTGTATCCTGGCTGACCCTGCACTCTGACCCCAGCTTCCTAACTGGGATATGCAAAAAATAATAATTTCACTGTGCTGTATATAAGGTATATGTGACAAATAATTGAATCTAAGGACAAAATAAATTAACATGGATTTAACATGAATTTACAACATGGAACGTGTGGATTTAAAAAAGAATTCAACTTTTTCATGATTTAAAAACTAGCTCACCATGTGCAAGCATTTAAACTCTGTGTCCGTTGTGTTTTTCAGCGTGGCGTATTTAGCAGGCTGTCTCGTTAAAGCTCTGAGAGACAAACAGCCAGAGCTTGACATCACCGAACAAGACGTCCTGTGTGTTCAAATCGCTGGCTTGTGCCATGACTTAGGTGAATACACACACACACACACACACACACACACACACACACACACACCAAGTTCATATTTTCATATTTCTTGTAATAAAATATATTATGTACATAATTCACACATTAATTATGTCTTGGTGAGAGTTAGTGTTCTCTTCTGCTCTGTTCTGTTTCGGTTCAGGAAGTTTATTAAAATCAATTTATAGTTTCGGTTTGGTGTAAATCATTACTGTAGTTTTAAGATATTACTGATCTATAAGTATTAAGTACATAGTTAACTACATGTTTAGTGTAGGAATATAGGCATGTAAAATATATAGTTAATATTTTTTTGCCACTTAAGATGCACAGATTAAAGAAAACACCCATTATTCATTGCACTTATCCATAATTAATAAGATTAAGGATTTGAAAAATATTAACAGTTATTCACTTTGGCAGGTCATGGTCCATTTTCTCACTTGTTTGACCGCATGTTTATTCCAAAAGTGCATCCTGATCTGAAATGGGAGGTAGGAACTCAGTCACTGCATAATCATGGATTGTAATAAATATTATTATTTAACATTGTAACTGTTCAGCATGACACGGTATTAAATAATGACTTTGTTCCCTGTACTTGACATTGGTTTGTGTGTAAGGTATAAATTAATCTTGGCAATGTACATGATTCATGGTTTTGTTTTGTTTTCTACACAAAAGCAAGGTCATGTAAAGACTTTCAGGATTCCTTTAACTCTACCTGCTAAAGTTGTAACATATACGTAGATAACAAACCTCACTTGGAGGGTGAAAAAAACTTTTAAACCTCAGTGTACAAGTAAATGTGTCCCTGCTCATTATTGTTTCTCTGTTTCAACACAAATGCAGCCTTGCTTTGAAACAAATAGTTGCCTTTGTAGCTTCTCACATACTGAACTTTCACTCAGTTAAGAACAGGGAGAACATGCAAACTCCATGCACACAGACCCCGAGGCGGAATTGAACCCAGTATAACCCTTATTAGAGTCGGTCATGTTAAGCGCAGGAGATGATGGGAACTATAGTGTATGTGCCTACCTAGTGCAATCATGACATTCAGGTTAAGGCTACAAAATGCGGATACGTTCAAGGTGGGGAATACTCAAATTTATTTAAAACACAAAATGTTATAACTGTGCATGTTTTTTTGTCTCTGGAGCATGAGACTGCATCAGTAAAGATGTTTGACCACCTGGTGAAGGTTAATAATCTGGAGCCTGTGATGGAGGGATATGGTCTTTCTTTGCCCACTGACCTTAATTTTATCAAAGAACAAATCACAGGAGAAATGGACCGCTCAGATATTATGGTAGAAATTTAGTTTCATGGTTCTTTACAAGCTCAAACCTTACAGCAGATTGTCTAATATTTTCTTCCTTTGGTGGCAGTACAAGGGCAGACCTACGGAAAAGGAATTCTTGTATGAGATTGTGGCAAATAAGAGAACCGGTATTGACGTGGATAAGTGGGATTATATCGCCAGGTGAGTCTGTCATTCAGACAAACCTCTTTTTTTCATGTTGATGCTGAAATCACTCACAAAGGTATCACACAAACCTCATGTTTATTTTCCACCTAAACAGAGACTCGTATCACCTGGGCATCCAGACCAGCTCAGACCACCGCGGTTTCATCAAGTTTACCCGAGTATGTGAGGTCAATGGGAAGAACATTATCTGTGTTAGTGACAAGGTACATTGTTCGTATTTACATTAACAGCATTCGGTAGATGTCCTTATATTTGGCGACTTACATCTATCTTATTAGATGTCTAAACAGTTGGGGTACCCAACAGTTGTAGCTTGGAGTTTAAACCCGTGACCTTATGATCCACAGCCCAACATCTTAACTCATTCATATATTCTCTATACCGCTTATCCTGTGTACAGGGTTGGGAGGAGAATTAGTGCATAAGGCGGGGTACAACCTGGACAGGTTACCAATCCATTGCAGAGTGCGCACACACACACACAGGCAATTTGGGTATGCTAATGAACCTATTATCCAGATCTTTGAAACTAGAGGAAAACCACCAAGCACAGGAAGAACGTGCAAACTTCACACACACAGACCCATGGTGGGAATCGAACCTTTGACCCTGGAGGTGTGAAGCCACAGTGCTAACTACCACACCACCATGCTGCGACCTCGATACACTGCTGTTTTATTTTAAGTATCCATTTAGATGTTCCGAATGCTACATAAAATATTATTCCAAGAATTTGTAGATGAAAAGAACAGGTAATAATCTTTACGAAATAATTAGCAGATAAATGTCAGAATTGACACTGTCGTTATTATTTACACTGTCTTAAGAGAAATCACTCACTCCATGAGAAATTAAGGCTAATAAGGCAAGAGAAAAGCTGGTGGATGGGTGAGAAAAGGCAGGTGACAAAAATTTGAAAAAAGGCTGTTTTATTCAGCTGAATTAACGCAGGTCTTGCACAGCCCTAAATCAAAGGTGTCTACTTAGCCACATTAGCCTATAAAAAATGTTATACAACAAATAGATCTTTGTTAAATGTGGAAAAATTCTTCTTTTAAATTTCATGCTTAAAGAATAATTTATTTACATTTTTTTCTTCCACAGAAAGTCAAAGATGTATACAACATGTTTAACACACGATACTCCCTACACCACGAAGCCTATCAGGACAAAGTCACCACGGTCATTGAGGAGATGTGAGTAACATTACCAACAAATATATATGAGGTCTGTCTGGAAAGTATCCAGTCATGTAATGTGAATTACTTTCAACAGACTCTTGACCATCTTTGAAGAGTTTGTGCCACACTTTATTTGTCCTACAGTCATTGGATCATCCCCGAAAGCCTTGTGAATCATCTGAATAGATTTGTTGCTGTACTCACTCAGTCTTTTAGAAGGCGATGGCCACACTGGACACATGCTCACTTAGTGGTGTATAGCAGGCCATTGCCTTGTACAGTGAAGTTGTCACATATATGCACATTCTAGTCCACTGTCCATTGGCAAACCGTTCGTGTTACTGGGCATAATGTTTTTTTTTTTAATTGTAATGTTAGGGCAGAGTGGTGAATATACTGTAATGGGTTTGACACACGGAGAGAAAACATGGGAAGCAAATTCCACAAGCACAAGCAGTCTTTATTCTAGCACAATTCAGCAGGAAAGTTAAAAGTATGCAGTCAAAAACAAACTGGACTCCATATTAACTTTCTTCACATCTCCTGTTATACTGAACTTCCAGCCTCCTAACACACAGTATGACTGCAGATCAATCCCTGCTATCCGTTATCACCCAGATGAGGATGAGTTTCCTGTTGAATCTGGTTCCTCTCAAGATTTCTTCCTATTGCCATCTCAGGCCATCTCATTCGTCGCTCTCGGCTCGTTCATTAGGGACAAACTGATCATTCTGAGTCAAACACGTTTTTCACATTTCATACAAATTTCCATCATTTTCTTTTGATTCTGTGAAGCTGCTTTGCAACAATGACCATTGTTAAAAGTGCTATACAAATAAAATTGAATTGAATTGAATTGACTGGCAACAGGCAGCACGGCGTCCACAGATTGAGCTCCAGCCCAGGTGTATTTGCAGGCCCTGGCTCTGTTCTCACAGGTAGGACGGCATAGGTAAGAGGTCTGAGCGAGACTTTTTAGACTGTAAGCCCACTGTCACTATATAGATTCAAAATCAGTCAAACATTACAGTACATTACAGTCATACAGTAGCAGAGTGTTGCTAGCTATACAGTACTGGAGACACTCTGCTGCTGTATGTACTTTATACAGTGCCAAAGGTACCTTAGGCCCCAACTGTGTTCTTAACTTCCTGTACAGTAAAGGGCTCCAGAGCCACAAACTACTGTGACATGTATTCAGGTTCTGAACTGCGTAGGAATTACCACCTATAGTAAAGCAACATTTTTGTCAAATTATTTTAGTAACGGTAAATATAAGGGTTGGATACCGTATATTTTCACACATGTAATGTAATCTCTCCAAAACTGGTAACTAAAATACAAAGATGCCCACACTGCAGGATATCAGAGGCCTTGGTTAAGGCTGATCCTTACATTCTAATCAAGGGATCAACTGGACAATGCAGAATGTCAGAGGCCATAGATGACATGGAGGCTTACACCAAGCTCACAGGTCAGCTCAGGATGTGGTGGTACATGATAAATTACAATATTTGGCACAAATGTTATTGCTTTCATTATAGCTGCATGCTAGATAGTGTTAGTGAACAAATGAGTTGTTTCTAGTTTCTAGATAATTTTAGAAGTTAATAGACTATTGTTTCATGGATTTTAAATAAGAAACCTTTTTTATCTACTAACATTCTGACCAATTAGAGTCCATATCTTAATAATACTGTAGACCACGACAGAAGGTCTTGTTTTATTATCACAAACTATTATTAACAAAATTGAACACAATTATAAATGATAAATTAGATTGCCTTTTTGACTTCTGTGACTTACCAAACTCTACAGATTAAATAGCTATACAGTACAGATTAAAACATAATCTATTACAGATCTGCTGTGGTTTGTGTGTTTGTGATGATCTTTTAACATTCTATCCATATTACCTCTCCACAGATCATGTTTTTGAGCAGATCTTGTACTCCTCTAATGAAAACCTGTCCGAAGCTCAGTCTATCCTGAAGAACATTCTGTGCAGACGCCTGTACAAGTGTGTGGGACAGACAAAACCTGAAAATGCTCATGCGTCAAAGGTTAGTATTAAAGTTTCTACAAGTGCTTTAGACCAGTTAACAAGCTCTAAATTGTGCAATTCTTTTGAGTAGAATCCTTATGTAATCCTGGGGTTCAGGGCCAGGGGTCTAGGGTGAACTCCTAAATAAGAATGTAGTCCAACTATATTTCCTGCGTCCAATTAGTTCCTAACACAGACACATAACCACAGCTGCATCTTATCCTGTTTTATACAACCTCACGTTAAAGTCAATGTGAGATTACTTCTGTGAGTTTACCCAGATTAATATTGTCCAAATCAGAGTCATTGAAAAGGTCATCTGTTAGAAACTGTAAATCAGCTGGTGACAGAAACGTGTGTAACTCTCAGTGTAAACAGAATCACTGTATTAGGGGGCATTCTCACATCCCTGAATTTATCCCAAACCTGTGGGACACCTGTGTCAGTGTACAATACAGCTCGCCACGGTATGAGAGAAATCCTGGTATCAACATAAAGTTCAAGCACTCTTAAAAATGAAAATTGAAACATATCCTCTAACATTGTAGCATTGTGTAAATTATTTGTAGGCAGTTCATGCCTTGTTGTAATGGATCACAGAGAGCAAAAAGATGTGGAATTTCTAAAACTTGATGCTATTTAACTATGAAACTTTTCGAAACCATCAAAATTTTGACTCATGATTAGGGTAAAGCTGCTACTAACATCACAGGCGCCCTCAGAATCACCTGACCAGACACTTTGCATAACTAATACATTGATAGGTAAATTACCATCAAATTGACATGTAGTGCACTAGAGATGGAGGAAAAATTTGTTCAGTTATGCTGAAATGTTAACAATAAGGAAGTCCATGAGAAGGAATCCAACACAGGTGGCTGTCAACAGGACAGGACAGGAAGGGAAATGTGTTGGGTTTTGTGTGGGCATTGCGTAAAAACAAAACAAATTTGCGAAGGTAATGATAGCACATGGGTCTCGGGATCTGCATGTGGGCGGAGGCTTCTAGTTCAGTAAGTTTCAATTTAATCCTGCAGCATCATAGTCCCATTTAACCCAAAGTGTAGGTGATATAAACCACAGCAATAAAAATGAAGACCTTCTGATAAATACAAAGGTGAGATGCTTCATAAAGTCTGAAATCACTCAGTTAATAACTGATTATGCAAGGCATCATGTCTCTGTTCACAGCCAACAATCAAACACACCTCAGCTGCCACAGATATAAACTGGCAGAAAAATTGAGTAGGGCTTATTTTCCAAGAAACAATATTTTGGGTTTCTATTTTCAAAATCTGGCATTTTTAGAATTTCACCAGACTTTCACAGAGCATGAATTCAGCCCTACTCTTATATAACAAACCCCATTCATCCATTCATCACTTGTGCAGACTCCATGAATGACCTCATCTTCTCCAGAGAGTTTGCTCTCTATAAACTGTGTAGCATAAGTGTATGTTTCAGCCCTGTATGACCCAAGATCCTCGCAGTAAAAAGGAGCCAGGAACCCTGGAAGAGCAGTTAAATCAAATCAAAGGGTTGTTCCACAGTGGAACGATTAATCATTCCCTCAGAATGTAGAGTAAAGCTATGTTTTAGTTAAATTGTGCAGATTTTTTCCCCTACTTTTTAGTTAACGATGGTGTACGAATTGGCTGAATCCAAACCAGATGGCACTGAAGTGGAACTGAAGCCTGAGGACTTTGTAGTCAGTGTATGGACAAAATTATTGTTTTATACTCTGATTGTGATCATTTGTAAAATTGTGAGATTTGAGATTCATGTCTGATTTTGATCTTTCAGGTGTTTGGTTTAGATTTTGGCAAGAACAAGAAAAATCCACTCGACCAGATCTGTTATTTCTACAATAGCAACAATCCCACTAAAGCCTTTCAAATCCCCGTGAACCAGGTACATGCATCAACTTACAATTTCAAACAAGTCTCCAGATGATTTCCTACAAACATGTTAAATTACTTTTGCAAAACAGGTAAAGCAGGGAAGTGTACCGTATGGATTAGTAGCAAAGACTATTTCATATCACTTGAACAGTAACCAAGTACATTTAATTTTGGCTAATAACACCAGTCCCATAAATGATAATAATATACAGTATAACTTGTATCTTCTTGTGATTAGATAGTTCCAAGATCCTGGCTTTATGTTTATGGACATAACTTCCTAAACTCAGGTTCCTGCTCACACTCCTGGACGTATTCCCAGGCTAATGTTTGTTGACTGTTTCATGAGCTCAAGCGCCTTGTCTTATGTTCTGGACAGTTTTTTCTGGGGTCCTAGTGCTCAGGGTATTAGATGTTACATGTGTCTGTACACTTCAGTATACTCATACCTAACTTTAATTTGTTTTATATTGGTTATTTTAATTACAGTGGTACCCCGGCATACGAATTTAATCTATTCCGGAGGGGAACTTTTATATTTTCAAAATGCACAACAAAAAAAAACACAAAAAAATCCGTAAACTTGCTTTGCTTGGCTTTCCACTGATGCAATCGGCTCCCAGACAGGACGTACGCGCAACTTAGCCGGGGGACGGTTCGGTTCATTCCATTATATCCCCCGAATGCTTTGTATGCTGAGACAAATGTCTAGCAAAATTTCAGTTCCTAAGCCGAAAATTTGTCAGGTGGGGCGTTCCTATGCAGAGGAACCACTGTATGCATTAACATCAGCATGTGAAAGAGCTGTAGAGTTTTGTTGGAGGTAAAAGGAAATCATTAATTAATTAATTTAATTTAATTCATTTCAATTCTGTACTTGTATAGCATTTTTAACAGTGGACATGATCTCAAAGCAACTTCACAGTAAAAAAAAATTCTGCATATATATACTGTATATATATAACAATTTCCTGAGAAGACATGCAGTGAAAAGTGATAGACAGTTGTTTAGTTGATGTACACCGCTCCTGTGTTTACAATGTGAAGAGTTTTGGACATGTGAATATTAATATATACATGTAAGTGGTGTAAAGTTTAAGTGTGTTGTGTCTGAACAGGTGTACACACTTCTGCCAAACATGCTTTCTGAGCAACACATTAGAGTTTACTGCAAACACACCGACAAGGAAAAAGTGGAAGCTGCAAAGAAATACTTTGAGCAGTGGTGTAGGAATAAGAACCTCATAGCTCAGGTGACACTCGCTTACTGCAGTGTGTGTGTGTGTGTGTGTGT
>JAOVVA010023261.1:0-16146 GCA_028565275.1 Leiocassis micropogon
GCAGATGATTAGTAACTGCTGATGCTGAATGCTGAGTGGTTGGAAGAGACGAGAGTGGAAATGAGGCAGCTGCTGAGGCTGTTACATAAAAAATCTTATCTTTAGGCACTTTGCAGTGATCACAGTAAAACATTCGTTCCCGTTTTGTGTCATTTAATTTTCATTAAGTCCTGGTTTTGGCTCTTTAAAACTAACACATTGATTGGCTCTGTTGAGTGATGTGTATAGCCACGCCCACTTTCAGGGCAAAAGTGCTGTTTGACAAAATGTTGAAAAGGGGGGTGAATACTTTTGCAAAGTACTGTATATGCTGTACCTGTTGCTCCATCACTTCTGCTTTTCCAAAACTCTTCAGCGTCATAATGAAGCATCATGCAGATGTTGTAACTGCCATCGTTAACTAATGGACAAAGAGGGAACAGGTTATGTCTGATGCACAGCAGCGTTATGTTAAGTCACTACAGTTAAAAAAGACAATGTTTTACAGAATATCAATTATATGGTTGTTATATTGATGGTTTTAATGTTATGGCTAATCAGTGTAAACTGTAGTATTAGAAATTAGCTGAACATAATTAACAAAAGAGAACGTTCATAAATTATATAAAAATGTATGACATTATTTTATTATTCTGTTTTACATTCTGTTACATTTTATCTACCTTCTTTTCTTTAATTCTTTATATTTGTAATCCCTTTTCTTTCTTTATGTCTGTAATTAGACAAATCCTCATTTGCATAAATTAAATGTAAACCTCCTAACTTACAATATAAACAAACTTCAGGTGAAGATAAACTCAGATAATTATTGTTTTTAACCTGATCCTGTTCCTCTGTTGTGTTCTGGCTCCAGTGTTACCTGATCCGTCTTTGCAGCCAGAGAGGATCATGGGATTTTCCTAATGGTTTTGTTTAGGATCAGTGAGAATCCCAGCTGTAGGTTTCTCCACACGGACGCTGGGAAGTGGAGGATTGATTATTGTGATATTTGAACCGTGTGAATCATTTTGACTTTTGAAAAGAAACAATAGATTAGGAGATAAAAGCAATACTTTATTTCGATTCAGAGCCCGTGTGAGCGACACTACAGAACAGTCAGAGGTATAATAGCACTGGAGGAGAAGAGAAATGTGAGACGCCTACAAAGCGTCTGCGTGAAACCCGAGCTCAATCTCTCTCTCTCTCTCTCTAGAACATTGGTTTAAGGGAGGACTAAAATGTAAGTTGTGTCACTGTTGACTTTAATACAACTTTTTAGAATTATTTAGTGTTTTAAAGGGTGTCAATAATTCTGTTGCTTTCTTCAAAATAATGAACGCACCGCGACTTTTCTCAAACCATCACTGAATTTTAAATCTCATGTTCATGCAGGGTGCCAATAATTATGAAATTTATTTACATCAACAAAATCACAAAAAGGATTATCCCTCTCTTTGCAGTCACTTTTTCTCATTTTGTTCTCCCTCCCTTTTCTTTTGCTTCTTCCTTTTCTTGTCTCCCCTGATTATCTACCTTTTTTACTTTTATTTATTTTTCATCTTTCTTTGTGATTTGTATATTTTTTCTTTTTTTCATTAACAATTTTCACTAAAAAAAGGTTTTTCCCTGGATTGCTCACTTTTTCTTTTCTTTTCATTATTTTCTTTCTTTCCCATGTCTCTTATCTTTCTATATTTTGATTCATTTTTTAAAATTATTTTGCATTTTCCCCATTATTCTTGTTTCCTTCGTTCCTTCCTTCCATACCTCCTTACCTAACCTCTGTACGTGCTGTACCAGGAAATGTGAATTATTAACATCAAGTCCACTTTGAAGTCGAGTTTCCTAAAACTACTGAAGTGACTGCGGTCACAAGCCATCACAGAACAACGGTTTGTTATAATGCAGTCCAAAGCCCTGTTCATGAATATTAAGTGGAACCATCATCATTCATCACACACATCCCCAAGCAGAATACACGTCGCTCGGCAGTGGTGAGGGTCTCCATGTGACGAGAACTCCAACCAGAAGTAGAACATGAAGATGAACATGAAGCCAAGCAGATCTGGAGGGCAGAAGGAATGCTAGTATTTCAGGAGTGCTAGGGCTCGAGACACACACACACACACACACACACACACACACACACATATCCAAATATACAAGTTCACCATAACACACTTTGTCCATCAATCTCTTAGGTCTGCTTCTTTACCTAAAAATTGGAAGACTAACTCCAGTTTGTGAGAAAAAGCTCAGGTACCGTGGCGTAGTTCAGTGTTGTATAGGTCAGTGTTAATGTTTTAGAATACTTGATTCATCATTACGAAGAAGACTGTGTTTGACTCGGTTTCATACAGGAAGAGCAAGACAGCAAGAGTGGTTATAAAAAGTCTCATTAGCGGCAGTGGTTCTAAAGCGTCTTAGCATCAGGAACAGTTATAACGGTTTAAATCTTCTCAGTTGTTCCAGTGCTGAGCTGTACAACAGCACAATTCATTACTGTCTTGTAACTGTTGTAGAACATTTAATAACCAGCAAGCATTTACTTTAATAATAATTTCAGTTTGTTGCTCTGTCTGGAAGGTCACGTGATTAGACCGAGAGAGAAGAACAGACACCTTGTTGTGGAGTCGGAGCTCAGAGCAGTTGATCCCACTGACTGAGGAACGATTCAGTGCTATGACACACACACACACACACACACACATCGCTCAGAGGGAACAGAGAGAGGGAATGAGATAGCGTGACAGTGAGTCATACTCCACAGCAAAGTTATGCGAGCTACCACACATACACGCACACACACACACACACACACACACAGTGAGGAATGGAGAAGTGATTTTTTTTTAAAAAACCTCTTGAAATGGAAGACAGCTTTGGAACTTCCTCAACACAGCCGTTTTGTTTACACGAGGCAGACATCGGTTTCCCTGGCAGCTGTTTCAAAGAAACGTTTTGTGGTGCCCTGTTTTTTTTTTCTTTTTTTGAAGCTCCACCCAACCAGCCACAGCAACGCCAGCAGCATTGTGTCCAATGTAAATGAGTGGCCTTGAAAAGAGAGAGAGAGAGAGTGGTCACATTTTTAACAATAAAATGCTGCCTCTTTGAAATGAAAATAAAAAAATGCTAATGTGTTATTAGTGATGATTAAGTCGAGTCAGATGATCACGTATTTAACTCATTTCAGCTGGACTAATGTGTTTTAAACTTCCATTTTCGTGTCAAGTGATGTCACATGAATGTATTTTGCAAGTTAAAAACACTGCACATGTGTGTGTTATAGTACTAATTACTGCAATATGGAGCGGTGTGATGAACCCTAAAGTTGGTTATTTCCCTCTAACAGCATGTTTTATTCCTCTTTTACCACCGAAACTCACCTCAAAGTCTCTCTTTATTCTCTCTCTCTCTTTTGAATTTAATAAGACAAAAATTGCAGCGTGTCAGGTGACAAAGAAGCGCAAACTGTTTACTGTTCTCACACTGGAGACTCCTTCCACTTATGTGACACAAACACATCTCTCCTTACAGAAAACTTCACAGTATCTGTGATTAGACAAGTTTTTATTTGTTCCAAACAATTCCCCGTGAGTGAGCTGTTACTATGGAAACAATAACATGTCTGAGTAAGGCCATTAATATAGACCTGCACTACTGACAGAGCTGCTGTTATATATTTCCTGAATTTGACAGACGCTCTTATCTAGAGTGACATTTCTGAGCGGTTGGAGGTTAAGGGCCTTGCTCAGGGGCCCGACAGTGGCATCTTGATGGTCGTTGGGGCTTGACCCTGGGACCTTCCAAACCGTAGTCCAATGTCCTGATCACTGAGTTATTCCTGACCCCTGGGTTATTGAGGAGTTCCATGAAAATGTATTCATCACTTCAGAATGTTTTTTGTTTGTATATTCATCACAATTAGTTTTTTCAAATCTTCAAACAAAAGCCATATAAGACAAAGGCCTAGTTCACATGCACGTGGTAAATTTTAAAACAGTTTTTTTCTGTTTTCATTCCTAAAGAAAAAATCTTCATCCATATTAAAATGCAAAAACATCCTGGCAAAACCAGTCGAGGGTGATATAACTCTAACCCTAACCATAAAGCCATGTTGGCTAATCAAATGCCTGCAAGAAGTTGTCACATCGCACTCCACTGGACACCCTGCACACCACAAACTCTGCATTTCCTGGTCACACGAGAATGCTGAAAATGAGATAACACAGAACGCTAACACAGAGAGCTAAGGCAGTGCGCTAACACAGAGAGCGCTAACACAGAGAGCTAATACAGAGTGCTAACTCAGAGCGCTAACACAGAGAGCCAACACAGAGAGCTAACACAGAACGCTAACACAGAGATCTACCAGAGCACTAACACAGAGCACTAACACAGAGCACTAACACAGAGTGCTAACACAGAGCTCTAACACAGAGAGGTAACACAGACCGCTAACACAGAGAGCTAACACAGAGCTCTAACAAAAAGAGCTAACACAGAGAGCTAACACATAGAGCGCTAACACAGAGAGCTAACAGTGCTAACACAGAGCACTAACACAGAGTGCTAAAACAGAGCTCTAACACAGAGCGCTAACACAGTGCGCTAACACAGAGAGTGCTAACACACAGAGCTAATACAGAGCGCTAACACAGAGAGCCAACACAGAGAGCTAACACAGAACGCTAACACAGAGAGCTAACACAGAGTGCTAACACAAAGCTCTAACACAGAGAGCTAACACAGACCGCTAACACAGAGAGCTAACACAGAGCTCTAACAAAAAGAGCTAACACAGAGCGCTAATACAGAGAGCGCTAACACAGAGAGCTAACACAGAGAGCCAACACAGAGAGCTAACACAGACCGCTAACACAGAGAGCTAACACAGAGCTCTAACAAAAAGAGCTAACACAGAGCGCTAATACAGAGAGCGCTAACACAGAGAGCTAACACAGAGCTCTAACAAAAAGAGCGCTAACACAGAGAGCTAACAGAGTGCTAACACAGAGCTCTAACACAGAGAGCTAACACAGTGCGCTAACACAGAGAGTGCTAACACACAGAGCTAATACAGAGCGCTAACTCAGAAAGCTAACACAGAAAGCTAACACAGAGCGCTAATACAGAGCACTACCTCAGAGAGCTAACACAGAGCGCTAACACCGCATTCCTCAGTAAAAAGATCACACCAACAGTCAGACATGTGGTGGTGTGATGGTGGGAGCCAGATGGGCGTTTTGCTGCCTCAGATTCTGGGTAACTTTCCCTAATTAATGAACCAATCAATTTTCCCCTCTACTGGAAAATCCTGAAGGAGAATGTCTGCGTGATCTAAAGCTCAGGCACGATCAGGTAATGAAGAAAGACAGTGATCTGATGCACAAGTCCAACTCTGAATGGCTTAAAAACAAAATGGAAGTTTTTGTATTGGCCTGAGCAGGGTTCTGACTTGGACTCCACTGATACGCTCAAAAGCCCTCCTGTGTAGCTGAATTAAAGCAATGCTGCCATGAATCTCGGGCCAAAATTCCTGCACAGTGACGTACCAGACTGATCTCCACTTATTGGAAGCATTGGTTTGCTGTGGTTGTTGCTGTGAAGGTGGCACAGCCAGTTGTTATGTTTAAAGAGTAAGTACCTTTTTACATAATTGGGAAAAACTGTTTTATGTTCCTTATTATGTACAAGCATCTGAAATATTTAAACAAATCTGCAAAAATGAAATGAAATCAGGATATTTATTCACAGCGCTTTATTGTAGTACAGTAGTGCAGACAAGTAATTCAGTGTGTGCAGAATGCTCCAATTCTCAACCACAGTCCCTCAAAAAAATCACTCCCAGGCATCCTCCCACTGATGTGAGAAGTTGAGCTTAGACCCACTGCCATCTAGTGGTATAACTTTGCAGTACACCATCTTCCGACTCATGGTTTGCTCAATCCTGTGACTGTGAATGAAGAGCAGAACATTCGAGGGATTAAACCTTAGCAGGTCATCCATTGCTTTAGCCCATAAATCAACTCGTCCTCCCTATTTGTCCTAGAAACACTGGCCTGTAAACAAATACCAGTCAACTGGTGGTGTGGATTTTCAGGATATTAACCCTATAACCACAGGCGATTTTAGACCCTTTTTAGGGTTGCTTAAGCACACCTACTTTTACTCTTAGCATCCCTAAAGACAATGAAAATATGAATGCATTATTATTTTCTAAAATAATTTTTAGAGCACTACCGCTATAGCTCAATCTGCTTTGACGCGTAGTTGGTCCGATCAGTCAGGATTTGGTCCGAAATATTTTAAGCTTAGGCCTGAATATTTTCACCTTGAGATGGAGGTGTGTTATAGCAAAACATCAGACAGATGACAGGGCGCCACACACAGGGCCAGAAGACGAGCTCGCCCAGGGGTATAAAAACCATTTGGTATAAAAACCACTCTAGTCTTATGGGCAAATCTAGCCTTTAAGCTAAAGTGACTGGCTGGTCAAGAATGTCAATAGTCAGGAATGTCTGTTTGTGCAGAGCTTTATACTCCATCTCTGTATGTGTGTTTGTGTGCATGTGTGAAGTTGAAGTAAGACAAAAGGAGGAATGACCCCCATCCCCCCCCCCCCTCTCTCTCCCTCCTCTTCTTATACAATAACCCTTCCTCCTCTTTTATCTAAAAGGGGGGAGAACTACTGTTTGGGATGACTTTCACACACACACACTAATGGAAACACTGTTTTATTGGGAAAATTAACAAGGAACATTGCTAATGACACTCGAGTGAGCGCATACCAACTAACTCACTGCTGTAAAGTAAAAATAAAACAAGTTAATCTGCATTTTTTACGTTCGAAAAGAATTGTGGCAGAGCAATGTCTCCATTAGAGTGTGTTTGTGTGTGTGTGTGTGAAGGCGAGAGGAGGAGGGCAGGGACACACTGTCTAATGACGCACGCACACACACTAATGGAATCAGCGCAGGCTGAGAGAGATAGAGAATATACTTGGACTATTTTCAAGTCAAAATTGATTACAAATTTTTGCTCGTCTTGTGGAGTGCTCGCAAACCGGGTCACTCGCAAACCGGGTCACTCGCAATCCGAGGTTTCACTGAATTCTGTAAAAAAATTATAAATCTTGGTACATCTTTAAACAATTATTATTATCAATAATAAGAAGAAAATGACGTCAGCTCTGGTTTCACAGTGTTCCGAATATTGGGAGTTTTGTCAAGGGAAGTTCCCTTCACCAACATTCACTACAAGAGGAGCAGGGAGTAGGGAGCACTCTGTGAAGTACACTTCAGGAGGGAACGCAGCTCAGGGCTTGAAAAGCTCAATAAGGGATAACTTGGCAGTCGTAGGATTTGAACCTGGGACCTTCCGAACTGTAGTCCAATGCCTTAATCACTGAGCAACCCCTGACCCTAACTAGCTGTTCATGTTGAAATAGCAGACATAGTCTAAGCACCAACTGCACAGCTCCTGATGTACACAGGATGATGTCTTTTATACACTGACTTATGGAGGTCGGCACTGATGTTTGATATGAACATTAGCTTTGGATCTATATCTGTGTGTGTGTGTGTGTGTGTGTGTGTGTGTGTGTGTGTTTATGTGTGTGCATTGTGCTGCTGGGACGTGATTATATAGCTGTGCAGGTGTTCCCAATAAAGTGGACAATCATATACAGTGGGTGTATACAGTCATGTAGGTTTCTAACAAGCTGGAATATGTGGAGCAAAGATTTTAACTGTGTTGTGCTGTGCTGTATATGTGACAAATAAATGCTTCTTCTTCTTCTATTCTAAAGTATCTATTACACACTTTGAGCAGGAAACTGCCCTGATTACTAAGACTGTGAAAATGACACATTTTAGGAACATGCTTCCTGACAAAAATACTTACTGCGGGGATAAAATAATCAATTCCTCTTCCACAAACAGGCCACAGAAGCACACGCACGTCTTATGACAGCAGAAATCTGCATTGCACAACCTGTTGCTATAGAACTCGTCACTGAAAATCTAATAATGTCCTCCATTGGTCTGCCTCCACCGTCCTCCACCGTCTGGCTTTGCTCTCTTCCCATGTTATTAAAGATGTGGAGAACATCACTGATCTACACAATAGTTTCCAAAGCTTCCTGACAAGTTTACTGTGCTGTAATATATCTGCCAAAAGTTCTAGAACTGCGTTTTAGACAGTAGGACTTACATTTATGGCATTTGGCGGACACCCTTATCCAGAGTGACTTAAATTTCTCTCATTATACATCTGCATTATACAGCAGTTGAGGGTTAAGGGCCTTACTCAAGGGTTATTGAACTTAACTTGGTGGTGAGATTTGAACCTTCCTATCACTAGTCCAATGCCTTAACCACTGAGCTACCCCTGCCCTACTAAAACTTGCTACTAAGCCCATATGTGGTGTTGTATCACTTAATTCAAAAGCTTTTCTGCACAACCCATTAAGCACCTAAGTCGTTTTCTCCTGTCAACTGATTGGTGAGTCTCACTCTCATGCTGTTTAACATTCAAGTTAAGAGCCACTTACATTTATCTTTTTATACATCTGAGCAGTTGAAGGATGAGGGCCTTAATTAAAATTTTTATCTAAACAAGTGCAACCCCAGTCCCGATAAATTTTGTGCCGTTACCCCCTAAACGCTAGGAATCGAACGACAAGCAATGAATCCACCAGAATGGGCATCCAGCATAAGCCTTGTGCCAACCTGTTGCCAACCTCGTGCTTAGCTGTGGTGATCTCTAATGGAAGAATCCAAAAGAGGAACAAGAACAACAACTTTCTTCTTATTTTATATTAAGGGAACTTAATGCATTTCAAGAGTAGGAGACTTTTTATAGAGTTATCACCATCAATGGCCATTGTTCACAAATTTGTCTGAGTCATTAAATTATCATGAGCACGGCAACACACTAGAAATAAGCACTGCACTAAGATATAACAGGGAGTTTAGGTAGTTTGCTATGTAAAGTGATCCACAGATGTCTACTTTAGGTTTGGTAGAGCAGGTATGTCTTTTTTATCTCGACGTTTCCTCTGTTTTTAAATATTATGTCCACTGAACCGATATTATTATAGTTCTATAATATTACTATAGTTATATAATATTATAGTTAGATACTCGGTGGTGTAATTACTGGAAAAAAAAACAGGCATTCAGTTTATTTCGAGTTGCTCTTCTTTATCGCCATAAAAAACAAATAATGTACATATTTAAACAGAATGAAAGGGAAACAATCACGAAAATGAGAAACAGAATTGTTTGGATGTTAAACATAACATTTTCATACCGATCTTTTTTGTTTTTACCCAACAAGTCACATGATTCGTTTCATCATAACTTATTCTCTGATTTGAACAAACTGTATACACTGGATTCAGAACGCACTCAGGGCACTTGTTGCACACTTTACTGTGTTCTGGATCTGATTTTCTCAATCTACACTCAATTGATTTACATCTATCGCTTCATTTAATGATGAAGTGAAAATTGTTTTAAAGTAATTAAATATCTGAACTCTGGTCAGGTGCATCCTGTTTCCTTTAATTATATTTGCCATGTGTCTAGATCTCACTTGGAGTCGACTAGGTTTAGTTTGGACTGATTGGACATTGATTTGAAAAGGCACAGGCACATTCTATAAGGGCCCACAATTCTCATTGCCTTCTCAGGAGAAAACTAAGTCATGAACATAAGCCATGGAACTCTGTGGATCTTTTACCCCTTTTCTTTCAGAGCAGTTCCAGAGCTAGTTCAGTTCAGTCGGTGCCCAATTTCAAACCAGTTCAGTGTTTTCAAAAAGCCAAAGCACTGGCCCTCAGACAGAAAAAACGGTTCCATGGCAGGACCAACACTTTTTTGTGCTAGAACAAGAAAGGGCTAACATCAGGGGCTGGGGTGGGATTGTCACGACCAACTAAAGGTTTGATTTTCCTCCATTTTCTTTCTAAGTTTGTCTTGGGCAATTCCCAACCAACCCCCCTGAGCTAAACCAACATGGTATCTTTTGTGCGTTGTACTCACATTCCAGGTGACAAACATCTCACTCTGTGTGCAGACCAGGAAAATGTATAATCAACCATAATCGACCAAGTATAATGTACTTGTATGCACATTAACTTAGATTTAATACAGTTTTAATTTCAGGATGTTATCCAGGACAACAACGCAATGTGTCGTCTTTTTTACTCAGTGTTCCTACGATATTAGACTATTTTACCGATATATTAAAATACTATTATTGCGATTATGTGATTTACTGATGCTATGAATTAGCATGCTATAACTAATAATGCCTGATAAATGGGGAATGAGGATGAAACTAAAGGCCTAAGCCAATGAAAACGTGCATCCCAGATTACCATAAAGCCGTGAACCAAGACTGGGTGAGTCTCACGAAATCTTGATTTAAAAAATGTCAAGCATGAAATAAAAAAAAATGAAAGATTTCATTTTTCGGATCCACTTCACTCCGTGACATATTTGCATAATGTCCGCCTACGTTCTGCGTCGCGAACAACTTGCAATTTTTTAGACATTAAACAACGAACTCTGGAGTATTTGTGAACATGTATTTAATACCTTTTTATTTACCATTTAACACCTTTTTGAACATAATTTCCACAATACGTCCTAAAAAATCTCATTACTGCAACATTCTGAAAACATCAACAATTAAAAAAGCAAATACATTTTCACATTTTAAAAAATGGATTATTAATAGTCATGCACAGTTACTTGAAATTCTGAAATATTTATTTTTAACATTCTACTGCAACACCTTCCACAATTTACAACCATTTTTTCAAATATTTTGATGAAACCAGACATTTTTTTAAATGACAAGACAAACCTGAAAGAATGTACAGTGAAACCTCGGATTGCGAGTAACGCGGTTCCGCAAGACGAACAAAGATTTTTAATTAATTTTTACTTGAAAAACGAAGTCTTGGTTCACGAGTACCGAGTATCATGTATCACGCATGCGCTTCTTGATGCCGAGCGTCACGTGATCACAACTGAGCCGACGGTTTTTCTCTCTCTTGCGCTGCGGAATTGTGGGTAATCGTCTCCCCTGCTGGGTCTTAGTGCTCGTCTCTCACTGGTATAATCAACATCCGTGCACGTGTGTACTGTTTACTATAACACTGTGACCACGTGTGTGTGTGTAAAACATATTTTATTTTGTGTTTGTATGCGTGTGTGTACAGTGCGTGTGTACTGTTTATAACATACGTGTGTGTGCATGTATAAAGCAAGAGAAAGTCTCATTAGAGAGGTTAAAGATCCATTTTCTTTCTCTCCCTCAGCATCCCGTTATGTGCCCTTTCTCGCACACACCCTCCGCCTCTCGCCTTCACTCACCTCCTCCCCCCCTCCTCCTCGCGCTTTCACACACACACACATACACACACACACTCTCTGCTCTAAACAGAAACACTGCTCTGTCGTGATTCTTTTTAAAGGTAAAGTGCAGGTTTATTTGTTTTTAATTTTTACTTTACAGCAGTGACTCCGTTAGCGTGCGCTCATGCGAGTGTCATTAACAATGTTCCTTGCTATTTTTTTCCAATAAAACAGTCTTTCCGTTAATGTGTGTGTGTAAGAGGAGGAAGTGTTACTGTGTAAGACGAGAAGAGGGGAGGGGCTAATTCCTCCTCTCCTCTTACTTTAGCTTCACACACACACACACACACACAGCGCCTGCGCGCATACCTCGAAACACTTATCTGTCGGGATTTATTTTTATAAAGGTAAAGTGCTGGTTAATTTGTTTTATTTTTTCTTTATATTTGGGTTAATTATTTTTATTTATTTATTTCTTTGGGCTGTGGAACGAATAATTTGAGTTTCCATTATCTCTTACGAGTGTTTTTAAATACAAATACGAACAAATTGTGATCGTAATCCAAGGTTCCACTGTAATTTGAAGATTCTGCACATGCATTTAAAATCAAAGTACTATTTTTCTATTAATTAAATTGACATCTAATAAACATCTGTTGAAGTAATGACATATAGGTTTCGCAAATGAGATTTTTTTTTAATGATAATAATTATACTAGTATGAGATTTATACTGAGACTAGTACACTAGTCTGAAGTAATACAAAAAAACCCAGATAATATTTGCACAATCATGCATTCAAGTTCAAATCAGTTTTATTGTGTAGTGCTACAAAAATATATAAATTAAGAAAAACATGAAAATAGGAATAAACAGGGCAACATTTCAACATGTACCTAAAAAAAACATGAATTGTTTTACTGAGGCATTAAAAAACTGATTTGTCAGAACTTGTCACATGTATATTAATTCCTAACAACCTTCTACACAAGAGTTGTACAATGAAAGGGAGGGAACTGGAACAGTAGGAATACAGGGTGAAGAGGTGAAGAAGGTCCAGGAGTTTAAGTCCTTGGGGTGAAGAGTCCAGGGTAATGGAGAGTGTGCGAAAGAGCGAGTGCAGGCAGATTGGAACAGGTGGAGAAATGTATCAGGAGTTTTGTGTGAAAATATCAACGACAATCAAGGGGAAGATGTACGAGACAATGGTGAGACCGGCCATGCTGTATGGTTTAGAGACAGTGTCACTGAGGAAGAGACAGGAGACCGAGCTGGAGGGAGCAGAGCCAGGGAGTTTTTCCTTGCCACTGTCGGCTTGTTCATCAGGGACTATCTAATAATTATGATTCAGACACATTCACATTCCATACAGACTTAAATAATACTTTTGATTGTGTAAAGCTGCTTTGCGACAATGACAATTGTTAAAAGTGCTATACAAATTTGAATTGAATTGAATATTTAATATTTCACTGGAGAGATATAAAGAGATGATCTTACCTGGTAGCCATCTTGAAGTAACTGTCCCATGTGCTCCATCACGCATAATCAAACTTTATTTTACATTCTGTATGTGTGTTTAAACAGTCCTTAAAAAGTGTTGTGGAGGATGAGAACATCAGGCATGGACACATCGTTCTTCTACTTTATTATAATTAGAGTTGTGTATAATGTGTTACTGTGTAACGCGTTACTGTAACCTATTTACTTTTCCTGATAACGCAGTAATGTAATGCGTCACATTTTGAATGTATGCAATTTGATTACAGTTACCAATGTCAATAACATTACGTTACTAGCGTTACAAATGTAGTGTTTAAAATGAATCTAAATGCATTTAAAAATCACGTTTTGCGCAGCAGCATCAATTGACAAGCATGCACTTTAATCAATTGGAGAGCTTTGTAGTTTTACAGTTGATGATGCAAACGGGTTCACTCTTTGTGAAGGGCCGCACCACAGACACACAGACATGAGGCGAGGTCTTACGGGGAAAGGGGTGATTTTATTTAGAAAAAACGGGGAAGGAGAGGGTTAAAGGAGAGGAAGGGAAAAGGGGAGGATTTTTAATGCAGATAAAGCGCAAGATCCATTACTGTTAATTATCGCCAGCCGGCCCGACCTGGAGGCCCCGCCCCGCACCTACAGGGGGCCTACGGAGTGAGCGAGGAGCGACAATAGGTTGAGGTGCAGCCCATCACAGGCGCACATAGTGACAAATGTTTTCAAAGTAACTTGAAAGTAACGTAATTAGTAATCTGATCACTTTTTACATCTAATAAACAGTAATGTAATCAAATTACAATTTTAAAGTAGTAATTAGTCATTTGTAGTAGATTACTTTTTTGTGTAACTTCCCCAACACTGATTATAATAAATGAATTAAATGATTATAATAAATTAATATTCAGCAAATTATTTTACCTGTCATCTAAAATAATTAATAGAACGTCTTTTTATTTTTTTTCTAGATTTTTTATATTAACTTATTTAAATGAAAACATAATACACATTCAAACACAGCTGAGCACGTTGCGGTAATGAGAATTTTAGCTGAAAATAGAAAAAGAATTAACTCTCATGTTGCAAGGTAAAGAGCAGTATTGTCTTTATTTTGATGATAATAAATTATATATTTTTAATATTTAAAATCAACAGTGCCGTGGTGTTTTAATGGTTTCATGAGAATCACCCTACTATTCCATGGGTGAGAACAGTTCATTCCTATTCTCCACACAAAATAATACTGTACACATAAAAATGATGTAACAAAGCAGATAAAAGATCCATCCATCCATCTAGGAATCTCTGTAGTCCAACTAGGGACCGTGGAGGCCAATGGTGGCCAATATATTTATTACCATTTCATACGGCCATGATAGGACCTCCGGTCAACACTCACACACACATTGACACACTACACGCAATTTGAGAATGCCAATTATCCTAACCTGCCTGTGTTTGGACTGTGGGAGTTAACAGGAGTACCCGGAGAAAACCCACAGAATACGAGCAGAACATGCAAACTCCATGCACACAGAGATGGGAATCGATCCCAGGCACACAAACCACTAAATCACTGTGTTGCCTTAAAAGATCCAGTTTGACCCAACATAATATTTAGAATGAAACAAATTGTTTTCCAGATTTTCTGATGAAAACTGCAGCATGGCATCATTCAGTCTGGGTTTTGCTAACGTGCTTGTGTCGCTGAAAAATCCTGTACGTGCTAAAACTCTTGTCACACTCCGAGCAATAGTACGGCTTCTCACCGGTGTGAGTGCGCTGGTGTGCTAGAAGATTAAACTTTTGTACAAAACTCTTCCCACATTCAGAGCAGCCATATGGTTTGTCTCCTGTGTGAATTCGCTGATATTGTTGCAGATTACTCCTCTGTGTAAAGCTCTTCTCACAGTCTGCACACTGGTATGGCTTCTCCCCAGTGTGAATGCACTGGTGCTGTTGCAGATTGCTCCTGTGTCTGAAACTCTTGCCGCAGTCTGAGCAGCGATACAGCTTCTCCCCGGTGTGAATGTGGAGATGCAGGTTAGGAGTACTCTTTTGCGTGAAGCTCTTCCCGCAGTGCGAGCACTGATACGGCTTCTCTCTTGTGTGAACGCGCTGGTGTAATCGGAGATTGCCCTTTTGACGAAAACTCTTCCCACACTCCAGGCAGCGATACGGCTTCTCGCCGCTGTGAATGCACTGGTGTTTTACGAGCCGCCTGTTCTCGGTGAAATCCTTCCCACACTCCGAACACTTGTACGGTTTCTCTACCAAGTGAATGTGCTGATGTTTTATGAGACTACGGTTCTCAACGAAACGTTTTTCACACTCTAAACACTGATAGGGTTTTTCCCCAGTGTGAATGCGCCGGTGCGCTTGGAAAGCATCTTCATGTCTAAAACGCTTCCCGCACTGCGAACAGTGGAACGGCTTCTCTCCCGTGTGAACACGGTGGTGTTGCTGGAGGTGACTGCTCTGTGTAAACTTCATGCCACATTCGTTGCATTGATACGGTTTCTCTCCAGAGTGTATGCGCTCATGTCGCTGGAGATTTGAGCCGTGATTAAAGCTTTTCCCACACTCTGAGCAGCAGTACATCCTCTGTCCTGCATGAACGTGCTGATGTATTTTAAACATATTCTTTTCAAGAAAACTTTTCCCACACTTTGCACAGTGATATGGCACGTCTTTAGCGTGAAGAAGAAGTGTCTGGTGTCCCTGGACGTCCCTGTCCATGCTAATGCAACTATTTGATGAGTGCAAAGAACCAGATGACCTTCTAGTGGGTTTTGGGCTCTTATGGGTCTGGCTTCATACTCTGTTCTTACAGCAGGATTTTTAGAAGGTGAAGGACAGAGAATAAAGGAAGAAGCAGCTTGATTTTGCACAAATGAATTTACGGTACATAAAAATGCTTTTCTATGCAGATCGCTACTGGATCGGGGAAGGTTACCGGCCTCGTTCAGAAGCCTAACAGGTGCAGACTGGCAATGATGGGGCTTAAATCTGGCAATGATGGGGCTTAAATCCCTGACCCTCTAATCAGCCATCCAACACCACGACTGCTGAGACACCACTGCAACGCAGGAGAAGGGGACAACATTCATTAATTCAATTAAATTTTATTTGTATAGTGCTTTTAATAATTGTCATTGTCACAAAGCAGCTTTACAATCAAAAGAAAATTATGGAAATGTGTGAGAAAATGTGTATGAATCAGAATGATCAGATCGTCCCTGATGAACGAGCCGAGGGTGACGGTGCTGAGGGAAAAACTCCCTGAGATGGT
>JAOVVA010023351.1:0-16138 GCA_028565275.1 Leiocassis micropogon
TATATAAACATAAAGACGTTTCACCAAAACCACTTGCAGGAACTCTGCTGGGAATTATTGTCACATCATATTTCCATTTTTTTGGCCCATTAAAGAAGTAGTCTGCTCATGGCTCAAGTTTACTGAGAATGCTTTCTAAGAGAAGAAAAGCTGAAGTTAATTTCTCAATAAAATCCTCTGTTTTTTCCACACAGTGCACCTGCTTGCCAGTCCTCCCGGACATAGTTTTCCAGTGTAATGGAAGGCACTTCACATAAAAATCTTTTTCACATCTGTGAATTTACCATAACAATGAAGATTGGCCATATTATTATATAGGCATACGTTTAGCTTGATTAAACTTTTGAACAGTCAAGATCAAATCACTGTTATTTTTCTTTGGAAAAACACAGAATAACTATATAAGCATAATCACTGTATGTAAATAACTTTTAATTTTCTTTCAGTGCATTAAAATCCAGAACTATGGCTGGTCAGACTAAAGTGGTGTTTGTTCTCCTTCTCACTGTGGCAGCAACAACCTTTGGTAAGAGTATTTTAATCAGTACACATTTACTGTAAAGACTGGATTGGGCTTCTGCTGAGGTTCAGTTAATTTGAAATATGTAGAAATCAAATGCACACATATTGTATATACCGTGGAGCAAAAAAGTATTTAGTCAGCCACCAATTGTGCAAGTTCTCTCACTTAAAAAGATGAGAGAGGCCTGTAATTTTCATCATAGAGCTGTCAAAGGATGCCAGAAACAAAATTGTAGACCTGCACCAGGCTGGGAAAACTGAATCTACAATAGGTAAGCAGCTTGGTGTGAAGAAATCAACTGTGGGAGCAATTATTAGAAAATGGAGGACCACTGATAATCTTCCTCTCGTGTGTGTGTGTGTGTGTGTGTGTGGGTGTGTGTGTGTGTGTTAATTAAAAAATTGTACTTTCATATTTCTAATCTTCAGGAGGAGCTTTATCTTGATCAGGGCCATGGTGAACCCAAAATTGATTATAACATTCTTTTTACTTTTATTCTATACTCAGTACAATCTTGGATTGCAAGTAACTTAGTCTGCGATTATTTTGCAAAACCGAGCAAAAATGTTTAATACAGTTTAACTTGATAAATGAGCGCTGCCTTGCAATACCAGTTTTGTCTGCCAAGCGCCACATGATCACAACTGAGCCAATGGTTCTTCTCTCTCTTGCACTGTGGGATTGTGGGTAATCGTCTCCCATGCTCAGACTCACTCATATAGTCAGCGTCAGTGAGAGGGTATACTGTTTACTATAGCATTGAGACCACATGTGTGCAGGTAAAACATTCATTCAATCAAATTAATGTTTTTCATTTGAGAGATTCCTTGTTAAAGTCACACAAAAAGAAAAAGATTTCAGTGATCCAACAGAGAGCTGTGATTCCATTAGTTATAGTGAAAGTCATCCTGTCATCCTACACAATAACCTCCGCTCCTCCTCTCGTCTCCCTCACACCAGCTTAAAGTGCCCCTATTATGCCATTTTAAAGGTTGCTAATATTGCTTTATGAGTCTCTTAAAACAGGTTTACATGGATGCAAGGTCAAAAAACACTTTAGTTTTCTCCAAAAATAGATTTAATTTTACCCCATTTCTAAATGACTCATGTGAAGCAGTTCGAAGAATCAGTCTGTCTAAACCCCTCCTTTCCGTGAGCCCTCACTGCTGTGATTGGTCAGATGGCACGGTCCTTTATGATTGGTCTACCGCTACAGCGTGTGTCGGAAAACGAAACACCCATTACGATAACTGAATGACAGCTCTGGAGACCTGTTAATACATAGAAAAGATGGCCTCGATTTTAACCTATCAATTCGAGCCGGAGTCTGACGATGAAACGGTTGAAGTGGCACATCGATAAGAAACTGTTTCGCAAGTTGTTCACGACGTAGAACGTGGGCGGACATTATGCAAATATGTTACTTAGTGATGTGCATCCGTAACAAAAAAAGATTTGAATTGCTAACCACTCGTTTAGGCGAATGTGAGCGGACTTTTTTTAATAGACAAAAACTTCATTTATTGTGCACTGTCGGCGTCACAACTTTGCAAATAGTTTATGTTCACATACAGCTACATGACACACTGCATGAAAGATCATATTTAAAAACGCATAATAGGGGCAATTTAAAATCATTTTCAAAGGTAAAATGGAGGTTAATTTGTTTTATTTTTACTTTATATTTTATATTAAGTATTATTATATGAATATTTTGGGGTTGTATAACAAATTATCTGATTTTCCATTATTTTTATAGGGAATTGCTCTTTGATATTTCTGAAACAAATTAGGCTCACAATCCAAGGTTTTACAACAGTTATTTCCGATCTAGAAATCTGTTTGGATCTGTTTTTAAAAAATTAATTATATGACTGTATGTTTCACTCTGCATTACAGGAGCTCTAACAATTGTTAATTACATTAACTGTCGTAGCTACGTGGTTGTAGCACTGTTGTATAAAACCAATATCACACTCAATGTTATTCTGTTGTGCATCATAACATTGAGTGTGATATTGTTTTCGCTAATATCTTTATAATATTGCTTAAATATTTTGTATTGCTTTTTAGATTCATAGTTCACCAGTTGGAGTCTACAAACTCCCAGAGATCCTTAAAGATTGCCAAAGCACCTTCATAACATTTTATTGTTGTAAAAATCTACCACTGTAGTATTATAATTTCAAGTCATTTTCTTCGATCTTGAGCTCAGGTTACTGTCGGGTCCTTCCTATTTCTTACCATTTAATGAAAATATTGCTGGTATATTTAGTGGCCACTCGAAATCGCCCCTAGAGGTGTAAAAGTAAATGTGTGTATGATTTTCTAAGATAGACTGATGTCCCATCCTGAGTGTACTGTTGGTTCATCCTCAGAACCCAGAATCTCTTACAGAATCTGAATGAATAAAGATAATTACATTGCCTGGAAGACTCTGCTTATATAAAATGATATGATACATTCTGCATAGTAACTGCAGTTAATGAACATGCAATGATGCCAAAGCTTTTTTTTTTTGTCTTTTCTAGAAACACTGTCTGACTCACGGTGCACACTTGATCTCGACAAACAGTGAGGAAGACTATCAGCATGCCAAGTCCATTATTCATACTTGAAACCCCGATGAGAATCCAACATGGTTTGACCTTTCCAGATGTGATAATGTAAGTAAACTATCAAAATCTCAGTTACATACTCAATAGCCGGGAAGGTATATGGCAAGATTATATTTATTCTAAATCTTTTTCATAAAAACATCAAATTTTCCTTATTTAGGAAAATCATGTTTTAATATCACTCAAAAAATTTGAACATTCTATGCTTAGTTTAGCTGAGCAATTTTCATAATGTTGCCAAATTATTATTATTTTTTCTTATAGAGATTTCAGGTTTGTTTCTGTTGAAGTTAAAGCTACTAAAAGCTAGAGTATATATTTTTTATTTCTTTCAAAAGTTTAAATACTTAAAACACTCAAGATTTTCTCCCTTAAATAGTTCAAATACATAAATTATAGTAACATCCACAAATGTTCTGTAACTATGCTACTACTAGAACTGATCTTATTCATCTCGGCCATACACCGATCAGCCATAAAATTATGACCACCTGCCTAATATTGAGTAGGTCCCACCTTTCGCCACCCTGACAGTAATGCACTGTGTGTTCTGACCCTTTCTGACACAACCAACATTAAAGCTTTCATCAATCTGATTTACACTAGCGCTTCTATTAAATTAGACAACACGGAAGAGCCTTCCCTCCCTATGTGCATCAGTAAGCCTTGGCCACCGTGCTCCTGTTGCCAGATCACCAGTTGTGCTACCTTGAATTACTGTTGGTATGTCCTGACCTTTGCAGACCAGGAACATCCCACAAGACCTCCAGTTTTAGAGCTGCTCTTACCCAGTCCTCTAGTCATCACAAATTGGCGCTTGTCAAAGTCATTTCAATACTTTTTTTTCTTGAGTTTCCCACACTTCAATTTAGGCAAAAAGGTTCACTTGCAGCATAATATATCCCACCCAATTCCAGCCACCATTGTAACAAAGCATTGAAAAGGTAGCTACTGTGAGAAGGTCCAAATTGTAATAGCTAGACAACTGGGTCAGTGCAACTCCAAAACTGCAGCTCTTGTGGGATGTTCCCAGGCTGCTGTGGTCAGGACATGATCCAGGGAAGGAAAAATGGTGAACTGCCAACAGGGTAATGAGTGGCCAAGGCTTACTGATGCTCATGGGAAGTGAAGGCTGGCCCATGTAGCCTGATTCAATAGAAGTGCTACTGTAGCTCAAATTGATGAAAGCATTAATGATGGTTTCTACAGAAATCATTACCTCATTACCATGGGATCCAGTGAGCCTCATTACTTTGGAATCCAGTAGGCCTCATCTTCTCAGCCACTTAAAGCCAATACTCCAGCCTTCCTTAAGAAGAAGTCAAATGTTTCTTTAATTGTAACATTGCCTTCTACTCTCTCTAGTTCTTACAACTGTGACATCCTTATTAGACACTTCTGCATATATTTCCTGCATGAGAGCAGTGCAATCTTACTTCCATAGCATACCTCACTGAGTCCTGTTGAGTTCTTACCTACTATAGGTACATTGCTACTAAGTGTACTGTGTCAAATTCTTATCTGATAATTAATACCTGCTCTTCTGTGTTTCCCCAGATTCTCTTTTTGTTTTTTCTCCCTCATCACATCCACTTTGTCCTGTATAAAATGCAAATATCTTCCTTTTAGTTTATTATTCCACTTCTATTGACATTGTTGTTTTGCCCTTGTCCACACTATACCTTCCCCCCTTTTACAGTACTTTAATAATTTTGACCTCAACATCTACCTTTTTTTGGTTGCTTCTTTAACCTGCTTGTCTCTCTCTGGTTTCCCCGGATTCTCAAATGAACACACAGGAAAAGAGATATTTTTCCCTTGTCTAACTATTCTCGAGTTAGCTAACAAGATTTCATATACCAGATGATGGTGACTTCTAGCTATACCTGTACTAATGTTTGTAAGTGCTGCTGCTGCTGCTGAGTCACTACAATTTACTCTATTTTGGTGACAAACCTGCTCAGCCCACTCTAAATGGCATTAACATGGCTCAACAGCACTACATACACTCAGACATAATCAGACGTTCTCTTGCCACCCTCTAATTTGTAACTAGGTACAGAAAATGCAGTTTAGGTTTCTCTGATTCCTTGTTCTTAGACCCATCTATGAAGGCCTGTACACTGTCTTTATATTTCAGGTCGATATATGTATTGTAGTCACTAGCTAGGTCAGGTGTCTTGCAAATATGTTTCGAATCATTAATAATTTAGAATCAACATTTGGCGTTTCCAATATCCAGAGGGGTCTAACAGGCTACAATATGGTTGCATCAAATCCGTTACCATAAGCACCCATCTCTATTGCTAGTTGATCTCCTTTTTAATCAAAGCTTTCTTTTTTTGGGGATTTTTTCCGGATTTTCTCCCTAACTTAGTCGTGTCCAATTCCTCCCCGTCACTAGGGGGCTCCCACATTAAGGCTACTACTACCACTCAGTCGGGAGGGCTGAAGACTATCACGTGTTTCATCCGAACCACGTGATGCCAGCCGACCACATCTTTTCGAACTGCTCGCTCACGCACCGTTGGGGGCGGCGTAATCTCCGGATGATAGGGCGAGCACTTTGCCACTGCGCCACTCGGAGGCCAAAGCTTTCTTTCTGAGTTCTCTCCTTCTCCCAACACTCCTCAAGCACTTTCTTTGTTGGGTGGATTTATCCATGTCCTCTTTTTAATTTAATAATTTACCACTGTTTTCTGCATAGCCACAATGTCATGTCACCTAATTCAACGTGGAGACCACAGTCTTAGAGCCTGAGCTTGCATTATATTAAGCCCTGACAACACAGATTTAGCTGCCAATCCATATACTATACTGCCATAGTTTTTTTAAGATTTGCCTTTATTCGTCACATACAGTATACATTACTGCACAGTGAAATTCTTTATTCTTTGCCTATCCTAGCTTTTGTTAGTAGGCTGGGGTCAGAGTGCAGAGTCAGCGATTACTGTAGATGATACTCCTGGAGCAGACAGAGTTAGGGCCTTTGGGTTCAACAGAAGCAACCACTTCTGAGAGTCAATACTATTGAATTCATCTGTCTAAAACATCTTTAAGCCAGTTTAGCCGTTTTTCTTCAGACTCTCTCATTTGACCACATATCATAAGTTTTTTTTTTTTTTTTTTATCGAAAAAATACTGCAGTCACTTTCTATTGTTTTTATTTGAGCTTTTCTTACATCATGCTTTAGACATATAACTGGGTCTATATTGTTCCTAACTTTTCTGAATCTACTTTGAAAAGCAGCCATCAAACCTCTCTTTTCTATTTAATTATTATACCTGTCATTTACCATTCATTCCTTTCATTTACAGATATTGATTTTATACAACAGTTCGACAAACACTATTTAGTATTAACAGATTACCATTTGCTTATTTAATCAATTATTTGCTTTTAGCCAACACATGCAGTATCCTTCCACAACTGGCAAAAAAAGGCTTTGAGCTAGTGACCAACTGTTGACTACTGAAAGTAGTTTAAGAACAGTAAAAGTAGTTTTTAAATCTTTCCAACCTGACTGTTCCATTAAGAAAGAACAATGTTTTTGTAGTTTGTACTTTTTTAAATTTATGTTAAAAGTATCTCTACAGTAATTAAATAATGACTCATGTATTGGACTTTCTAATGTTCATCCTTTTAGGGATTAAACTGGTCCTGGTCTGATGGTACACATGTGACTTTTACCAAGTGGAATCCAGGTGAACCAAATTCTCTACCAAACGAGTTCTGCGTGCATATGAACTGGTTTCATCCCTTCACCAGTAAGTAAATCTGAAAACGTCCTATCTGCACTGTATTTTGTTTAGAGTATAGCTGTTCTAACTTTTGTTTCTTATTTTAAGGTCATGGCGTTGTCTTTGATTCAGGCATTAAGAACTGGAATCACATTCCATGTAATCATGTCTATCCCTTTGTGTGTGTCAAGAGGAGTCAGTGAGGAGTCAGTGAAATGCTCCCAGCCACACCTCACCAACAATAACACAATGTTGGATTTTTTTTTTTCCATTTTCTTGTCACAAAATTGTCTGTGACATTTTCTCATAATTTCAGAAAAAAAAAAATATAAATAAATAAATAAATAAATGGGAGTAAAATATTTGTTTGTGAACTAATTTAATTATCTTTTTTGTTTGATTATATTTTAAGGTATATTCTCCATCTATTCTTTTAAACATCATATAATTTTAAAATCTTCTCCAAACTATATTTTATACTTAAGTGTGTGTAGAAATTTGGAAAGCACCTATAATAATTAATATAATATTTATATTGACAGTCATGGTCAAAAATGGTAATGTGAATAACAACCAGTAATAACTACTGTAGGATTACTTTCCCAGGATTTTATTGAAAGTTAGCTACAAACATACACATTACTAATTGGTTAAAAACTTGATTACCTGACTGCAGTGTTATAGGCTTAGAGGCTTAGGTAGGCATTGTTGTATTTCAATGAAAAATGTTTATAATTCCTAGGGGAAAAAAAAAATCAGGACACATTTAATGACCATGTCTGAAATAAAAAAAATAAAAAATTCTAGCTGACAGGTAAGAGGTACATGACACATTATCCCAAACCGTTACACTTCTGTAAGATTTATGTAAAGGACCACACATACCTAAACACATGCACACAAGCACACAAAAAAAAACAGAAAAAAATAGAATATCATAGAATATGAGTTTCAAAAAAGGAAACAGATTTTCTAGATTCAGAACATTTAAAGTTCCTTTTTCAAGCCTTTTTTCTTTGAATTTCAATGATCCCAGGAGCATACATTAGGTTTTTTGTTTCCATCTGAAAACTGGTCTGTCTTGTACTATATTTCTTTCTTTTCAGCCATTTATTTATGAATTTTTAATCTATATATGGAAATACTGAACGATTTTGTACATAATTATGCAGACATGATAAACATATATAACAAAATTGGTACAGCATATAATATGGTGCCTAAGACTTTTGCACATACTGTATATATATATATATATATATATATATATATTACTGTTTATAAGTAGACAAATTACCCATTACCTATAAGCACACACACACACACACAGACTCACACACAAATAGAATCTCTGCTCACATGAAAAACAATTTAAGACCCTCTCTACTGCAAACATAGAATAAACGTCAGTTCACCCTTCTATAATTATCTGTTTTTATTTTTCTAGGGTGAAATAACAGTTGAATGTTTATACCAAATTTTATACATAAGCCAAATAATTGCAGGTAACAACAATACAAAATGAACGTAACTTTAGTCTGTGCTTTCCCTATGGCAAGTTATGGTGTTTACATTCAGATATACTGTATGTATGTGACTCCAAAAAATTAAATTCCATATTTTATGTTGTAAATTTAATTAGTAACACCCAACTGCTGATTAATCTCTTAATGATTGTGAAAGTCAAAAGGTATACTTATATACATAAACCAAAGTATATAAGTACACCAAAACCGTTTTTTTTTCTTCTTCTTTTTCTTAAAAGTAGCCCAACATTCAGAATCCAGGTGGGAAAAAATAAGTACATCTTTTGACACTTTTTAAAGTAACTAATTACATTACAAAATTACTGTCTGTAAAAAGTAATCAGTTACATTACAGCGTTACTTTCTGATAAAAGTAACTAGTTCGAGTACTTTTCCATTTGCAGAAAATAAAAACTCCTTTGTGATTCCTCATGCATGTTGTTTTAGTCAAGACCTTTATAATTATTCTACCCTCATCACTCAGCGAAGTTTAGCCCATAACATGTTAACTACTAATACCCTATCTCATCTACGCAGTTTCGCACGGTGGCCGGTCATGATTCACCGCAAGTTTTGGCGCTGTGAATAGTGTTCAATCTTTCCGCGCATCAGTCCTCGCATAGTCAAACCACATAGGTGAGATAGGGGTATAACAGCAGGAATAACAGAGAGGGGCGGATTATCGGGGGCGGGGCTTGTAGGACGACTTTCGCACACAGACACAGTAACAAATTGAGAATGACTGCTGTCTGGTTCACAGACTACATAATTTGTCTGACTAACGGCTTACATTTAAAAAAAAAAAACTAAATAACTGAGTACTTAAATGGCGGACCTAATGCGTTAGATTACTCGTTACATCAAAAACATAATCCAAGTACTCAAACGCAGTACTTTGTAACGCGTTACACCCAACACTGTTAATCACATATCTGATCATCACACAAAGCACTCAGAAAGTTATTTCTACAACTATATATTTTGTTTTGTAAACAGAACACTTACTGTATATCTTTATGGGCCTATGGCATATATATTTTCATGAGCCATCGGTCCATGTCACTCCAGACAATGGTTGATATTGAAAAGTGTCTGCTACTTACAGTATGCTTTGTAAAGCCTTCATAAAATATGACTTAAAATATGGCGCTATACTGAGTCTAAAAATCATTTCAATTACATAAGACCTTTTCTTGTCTGTATTAAAGCTGGATAAATGAACATGTAAATGCTCGCAATATGTGTTTGTGATCAGAAACTGATGCACTGTGTTGTTTGCCTCTTATTGCAAGATTGTCACTATTATCTTCTTTGGCTAGATGTATATGCATAACACGGCATGCAGTGGGTGTTGAATGGTATCTACATCTGGTAAAAAGTATTTGCTTTGCCAATGAATTTGTTCCTGTTTGTTTTCTAATCTCTGTGCACAAAATCAAAGGCAATAGCTGAAAGAGTACCACAAAAAAAAGGTGAAGGGGTTCAGCTTTTTATTTATTTATAATTTTATTTATTAATTTATTTTAATATATTCATTCATTCACTCATTCCTGGAAACTCCATTTAAAATCTTCAAAGAGACCATAGTTCGCAGACTCACCAAGTCCAATAGACATCGAACCTGAGTTGTATAGCTTTGATGTATCGTCCAAATTTTAAATTAAACACAGACTGATTAGCAATATATTCCCAATTAACACATTCTATCCAACTGGCCCATCCACTCCACTACGAATAATCAGTACCATTTTTTTTTGGAGTTTGTAAATGTCTACCATCGCTTCAGTAGAAATTCCAGTATGATTACATAATGAATCTACTGGAATCCCACTGCCTGCCAACCAAGAACTTTCTAGACCCCAAAGGAAAAGAATCAGAATGATTCAGGAAAAAGAAAAAAAAACATTCATAATTACACTCATAATTTTACAACAGTAAACTCATAGTACTATGTGCTGTCTACAGTTTAAGCAAAATTTTTAGTGTGATTCAGCACTGCTATCTTCATCCATGTATTTTTCATTTGTTCATTGGTTTTCCCCCTGTTTTGAGATTTAAGTATGCAAATACTTAGCCATTAATTGGATACTTTGTACAGTCATTAATATGATTTAGCTCGCAAATTATTTTAACTCTTGTAACAGCAGGCTTAGAGCCAGCACCTATTTTACCTGTTCTCCTAACACTCAACCAAGCAGAGGAAAACACAGCATGTTTTCAGGACCATGGCCAGCACATAGGGACGGAGTGCCTCAACTCATAATAAAAACCTAATAATAATCATTTATATCCCTGGTGTTCCTCTTGTCTGTGTTCTGGCTTGCCTCTCTTAATGCATTACTCTGGTGAAGAATGCTGGGCAGCCTGATCAGACCCCAGAACCCAACCCACCCTAGAGCAATTTTTCCACCACCTCCTGGAATCCAGTGCTCAGCAGCAGGCAGTACTATAGAAGCTGACCCAAGGCTTGCAGGATATGTTAGTTGAGCTTAGCCAATTCAAGCAGCATTACCCAACCAGACTGCTGCAGGGAGGCCCAATGTCTTCTAAACAAGCACCACAATAATCTTGAATTATTAAGTTTTGAAAGAATGGCACAGTAGGAAGATTGGCAGAAGCAGGAGCGCTCCCTTAATCCCACTGCTCACTGGAGAAGCAAAGCGACAACGCATAATGGCTGAAGGCCTAGTTGTGGACTCTCCCACTATCTCTCTGCCATCAAATATTCCAGCTGGACCTATGACCCATAGGCACTTCCCTGAGCCCAGCTATAGTAGATCGTCTACAGTGGCTCATCTGCAGGTTGCTCCAGCTTGAGGAAACTTTTACCTTGTCGTAATAAAACATTATTTTTGTCTGTCGTTTTAAAATATTTGTGAGTCCGAATAACTATGAGGAAAAAACCCTAAATACCACTTCTAGTGCAGAATAATAATTTGCCTTTTTACATAGATTACTTCCACAGAAGTACTAGTTTCACAAATTTTCCTGTTTGCACTTCTTGTTAAAATTACTTCCTGAGGTTTATGTTTTTACTCTGCAGGTTGATGATGGCAGAAAAGCTGTCAGTTATTTTGACACTCCTGAGAGGTTCAGGTATCTCAGAAGAAATAATGTACTGTTGAAGCAAAATGTACTGTTTTAAATGCAATATGAAACCTTATGTAACAACAACCAACCAAATTTAGAACTTTCTTTAAAATTATTTATTTCAATCTGAGGTCATTTTTTTATTGCAATTTAGACAATCTTTGATAACTCTTATCATATACTGTACTGCATCTATATGGTATAGATTTTTGTCCTTTTTAACAAGATATATCATATCATCTTATATTAGAAGTTAAATCATTTTGATTCTTTTATCACAGATCAATACAGAGGTTATCTTGTTAATGTAACTTGCAAAATAATATAATATGGAGACAGCATTGCACTGTTTAACTATGGCAAACATCATACAAATTCATTAACGTGAAATAGGGTCTTTTGCTAAGAGAGAAGGTAAACCTAAGGAAAGCACAAATAAAATAGAAGGGTTGTGGCAGAAAGGGCATCTGATATAAAACCAGGGACAAGAAGGCTGACTGAAATGGTCACCAGTATCCCTAATATTTTTATTTTGCAGCTGGTTTTATTCAGACAATCACAAGTGATGACTGCCCCCCACTAATAATCGAAAAGACTAGCCGCTTGAATCATATCATGGTCAGGTGGTTCCAGTCGGGGCTTTTTACTTCCTTTGAAATAGCAGAAAGAGTGGCAATGGACTGTGTCCTTTGCTCCCTCCCTAAAGAGGAGAGGAAGACAATAGGTATGAGGCAGCCAACGATGATGGAAGAAATGGTGGGCATGCTGGAGTGCTCTTCCGCCCCTCTGTCACTGGGCCACAAGAAGCGATGGCCACCGGACAAACTTTCCCCGCGCTTCTTCCCAGTATTGTGCAAAGAAGCAGCTGCATGACTACCTCGGCCAGAGTCATCCGGCTACACGATGAGATGAGGTGAGTATTGTAGTCTCCTAGTGGTGCCTAAAGCCAAGCACCGTTATGCACCGCTATGCACCTAGCTCATTCCACACTGTTAGGAGGTCACCTGGGAGCTAACAATACAATTGAGAAAATACGGGATTGCTTTCATCGGCTGGGACGCTACGCCAAATTTAAAAACAGAAACAGTTCTGCCCAGAGTGTCAGCAGACAATGCCAACAAAACCCAACTTGCTGATTCCCCTGCCGATCATCAGCATGCCGTTCAAGCAGATTGGTATCTGTTCATGCAGATTGGGATATCATCAGCCCACTTCCAAAATTCACAAAAGGGCACACATTTATCTTGCTCACTGTTGGCTTTGCAATAGGCTATCCTGAGGCCGTGTCTCTGTGAAAAGCAAAGAACATCACCAGAGAGCTGGTCCAGTTTTTTAGGTGTGTCGTACTTCTAAAGAATGTGTGATGTGTGTCGGCTGTTAGATAAAGTAGCTTTGCACCTCAGTATACCGCCTTAGTATACTTTCCTAATAAAGAAGAAAGCAGAGATTCAGTGTGTCAGCCTAGTGAATAGATTTTACAAGAGAAACAGGACTTTTGAGATGAATGTCTTCCATCAGTTGCTGAAGCAAAGCACAAAATTTAACACAATATTTCAGACAAATGTCCATCATCTGTATGAGCAAAGAAGCAGATTCCTCAAATACATACTGTTTCCCTGGAATTTTCTGAATGTGCTGTGTGTCTTTTTACTGCATTCATCATTTTTAGCCAGGTACAAACTCAAAGGTGGTTACTGAATAGAGTTAAACTCAACAATGTGTTTCATCTAATTTTATTAAATTCCCATAAAATAAAACATGTACTTAAGACAGTGTCCAGTGAAGATGAGGAAATGAATTTGATTTTGCATGAGCAAGGCATGACAATGGGAAGCAGTGACCTTGTTAGTGGAACCAGATGTCATGTAATCATATACACTATAATACGCATACAATCACTCACTCATCTTCTATACTGCTTTATCCTGTATACAGGGTCATGAGGGTTCTGGAGCCTATCCCAGGAGGCTTAGGGCACAAGGCAGGGTACACCCTGTACAGGGTGCCAATCCATCGCAGGGTACACATACAATTTGGGGGCAATTTGGGAACGCCAATCTGCATATCTTTGGACTGTGGGAGGAAACCAGAGTACCCGGAGGAAACCCACTAAGCACAGGGAGAACATGCAAACTCCATGCACACAGAGACGGGAATCGAGTCTGGACGGGAATCGAACCCGGACCCTGGAGGTCCAAGACACCAGTGCTAACCACTTCACCACCGTGCCACCTTGCATGCAATCATTCACTGAAATTCGTTTTTGTTATGTAAATTTATGTAACTTTTTATTATATTCATAGTTTATTCATCAAGTTTACTTTATCTTTATCTCAACAAGTTAATTAAAAATTCAAAGTAGCATATTTCATCTTTATCAACTTTATTATGATGTTGATGATCAAGTGTATGTCACTCTGGGGAAACTGTACAGACAGTCATTCATGGACAACACTTATGGACATTATAGGAACTATAGGAACACATTATAGGCTGTGAGGTATTGCCACATTACATTTCCATATTTTGGGCATGAGTAGTCTGATTATGGCTCAGATGCACTGAGATAACTTCCTAAGAGAAGAAACACGGATGTTGATTTTTCAGTGAAATCCTGTGTTTTTTCACCCAGTGCACCTGCATGCCAGTCCTACCGGACATAGTTTTCCAGTGTAGTGAAAGTCATTACAATCATTACAATCTACAGTAGGTGTGAGTTTAGTCTGACCAAGATTAAATGACTGTTAGTTTTCTTTGGAAAAGCAGAGCATCACTATATAAGCATCCTCACTTACCTCTGGGTTTCACATCAAACAAGAAGAGACTTATAAGTAGATGTAAGTAGATGTTTTCGTATTGTGTAACATATTTACTTTATTCTGTATGTAAGTAACTTTTAATTTACTTGCAGTGCTTTAAAATCCAGAACTATGGCTGGTCACGCTAAAGTGGTGTTAGTTCTTCTCCTCGCCATGGCAGCAACAGCTTTTGGTAAGAGTCTTATATCTGTTAATCAGGACATTTTTAATTGAGCAGTTATTAGTTAAATTATGATTTGTTTCCTGTCTTCTGATTGTAGTCGAATATCAACCCTTTTTGAAATAATCTGCCATAAATATGTTTAAGAAATCTACATTTACAATTTAACAAAGCTCTAATCACATATCAGGACCAGATACTACTGTAGGTATCTCATGTTCAAAAGTTATTTCGAGGAGAGCACATACCGTGTAACTTGAGCTTGTAAATTACATTTTTAGCCAAAACACAGTATTGGTGCTGATTTTATTTATTCTTTATTTTTTTATACAATTTATAGAAAAATATAGAAAATGTGTGTGCCAAAGAAGCTACTTCTGATATTTATGCAACATGAAAGTGACCAATCTTGCTTCAATAAAAATTTCAAGTTGCTAAATTCAGCTATTGGTAAATCCATCGCATGATAACACTGACTCCAGTATGTTTTTAAGTTGCCCCAAGATATAAATAAATGTTATTATTAGGGTATTTCACGGCCACTAAACCAGCCCTAGGGTTAATTAATTCTCTGCAAAACCTTATTAAAATTAACATTTGCTTTGATCTTACATGATACTTTTTATTTTATTTTATTTTATTTCTTCCAATATAGGAAATTGTTCTAGATGTCCAGGTGGCTGGTCTCACTTTAACGGACGTTGCTTCAAATATCAGGCTAACAAACTGGATTGGGCTTCTGCTGAGGTTCAGTGAATTTCAACTACGCACACACATACACATACAAACAAACACACACACACAACAGTGTGCACAACAGCATGACCTTGAGGTTTATTATCAACAGATTATGATTTGTTTCTTTACTTAATCATTTATTTTGAATGTACACTGGAAGTGTGGGCTCTAGGTTGTGCAGTTATGCCTATTTTATACTCGATATATATTCATATAGCTTAAATTTCTCACCTTCAATAAGATCTTTATCCTGATCAGGGTCATGGTGGACCCAAAGTTAATTACTTATAATATTTTTTACTTTTATTCTTTATATTATTTATATATTGGTTTTCCACCAATGGTGATAATAGGCATTAACATTTAACTGTTTGAATATATCTATCACTTTATGTCACAGGTGTTTTATATTATAATAATTGTTAATTACATTAACTGTCAATCACCAGCATGGGTGAAAGTACAGTAGGTCAATATGGTCCGCCATACCAGAAAAAACCTAGAGAGTAACTGATTACCAAAACCATTTTAAGTCTAAGTTGTACATTGAACAATACATAGAAATGTAAGGATAAGAGATTTACAGGAATGTCCACACCCTTAATGTTATTTATACACACATGAAAGTTGGTCAAGACATCTGGATTCTCTGGAGACTTTTTCCTCCCTTAAATTGTTTGTAGGTTAAGTGGCTACTCTAAATTGCCTCTAGGAGTAAAAAAAATTAGTGTGTGTATGATTTTCCAGGATTGGTGTCCCATCCAGAATGTATTCTTGTTTCATCATCTTCTGGGACAGGTTCAGCATTCATTGTGAATTTGATTAGGATAAGACTCATACCGAATCTGAACAGTGGTGTCAAAAGTATTCACATTCATTACTTGGGTAGAAGTATGGATACTAGGGTTTAAAAAGACTTCTTT
>JAOVVA010023472.1:0-16128 GCA_028565275.1 Leiocassis micropogon
TGATTTGGATTGAGTACAGTGCACTTCTATAGTGTTTCTCCAGACAGAATGAGCCTCCTGCAGCAGTGTGCTCTGACTGTAGTGATGCTCATCATCATGTCCTGCTTTGTTCTCCTGGATTCTAACACCGATCACATTCTAACCACACACACACACACACACACACACACACACACACAGTATCATGATTTATTATCAGTTCTCACACATTTCACCAAATTCGTCGCTTTTATTCCTCCTTTTAATTTATATGCTTGTTTTTCCCCCTTTTGTATGAAAGCAGTTACTCACGGGCTCCGTCCCAAACCGCACACTAGCCTACTAAATAGCAGACCAGAACAGCCGCGTCACCCATAAAGCCGCTTCATCATTATCCCATGCACTTTAATACGGTAGTACGCGGTTTGGAACGTAGCCATGGCTACCGGCGGTTTCGCCGTCGCGTTATTTATGCGTCAGCATTTTTTTTTTAAATACGGAAGTGGTCTGGATTTAGAGATAGGAATAATTATAATGGTACTTTACAACGTGTATAAAGACACTATAACATTTTATATTGTAATAAACACATTCCCATCCACTTTGTCCTGCTTCCCATTTCTATTCCGCCATTTTCCCCCTAAGTAGAAAAATAAAATCACTCTTGCGTTTAGGGTTTGCCGATTCGTCACGCTGTGATAGCCTGAACTTTATTACAACTGTAATCTCAATCTTAAAATTTAGACTTAGTTAAGTTCTCTGTAACGTACATCCTTGAAGTATATAGTTCAGTTCACTCAAACTGGCTTTCAGTGAAAAGGTTAGTAACCGAGGTGAATAAAATAAGTTATAATGTGCGTGTAGGATAATAGGAGAGTTACGGGAGTGTGATATTGGGTGCCTTCCTTTAATCAGCCACTAGATGGCGACAGAATGGCGTTTTCTTCAGAAACATCTTTGTTTAGGTATGTAGGTACAATTTTATTATCATTGCACAGTACATGTACTCAGCAACTAAATGCAGTTTAGCATTTACCAGAAGTGCAAATAGTATTGTATATACATCCGTGCAAATATTCAATTCAATGTTCATTGTCTCATAGCAGCTTCACAAAAATGAAATAAAAAATAAATTAAAAAAATTATGGAAGTGTGTATGTGTGAGAAAAATGTCTCTAAAGAATAATGAGATGAATAAAAGAATGATGAATGAAATGTCTCTGATGAGCAAGCCAAGGGTGACGGCAACACTGGCAAGGGAAAAAATCCCTGAGGTGGCAATAGGAAGAAACCTTGAGAGGAACCAGACTCAATCAGGGAACCCATCCTCATCTGGGTGATAATGGATAGAAATTATATAACATCATGTGTGTTATGCAGCTGAAAGTTCAATATAACAGAAGTTATTTAAATTAACATGAAGTCCAGTTCAGCATAGGGATGCGTCAGCAGGTGCAGAGGGCAGATGGGGTCTGGATCACTGGGAGCACAGGAGCAGCATGTGTAGCTCCATATAAATATTGGCATCATGCAAAGTATAATTGCAGGTTAAATAAATAGAGTACTCTACTTATTTCTCTACTTATAGGCTATATATGTGCATACATACTGTACTATATATGTAGATACATACAGAGATACACAGTACATACATACATACGTAGATACACAGTACATACACTAAGTATACAAAAAGGCACATAAGTATACAAAGTAATTATAAAAATAAGGAGTGTTGTATTATTGTGCAATGTAATGAGAAAATGTAATATATATTAAGGGATATTGGGGATATATACACATCTGTAGTTAGAATATATATGTATGTATTTGTGTGTGTGTGTGTGTGTGTGTGTGTGTGTGTTATAGGGAATAAGAAGTACAGAGTTCAGTTTAGGCTTTTTAAACACTTTTTTTTTGCAGTTAGGACTCTGAACTTTTATAGTGTACATAATTTTTAGCCCCTAAAACAATCCTTTAAAACTTATTATTATTATTATTATTATTATTAATAATAATAATAATAAACATTTACACTTGGTGTATTTTTTTATGTGAAAGATTGGCAATCATTAATGATCTGATGATCTATTTGGTGTCTAAGATTTGCTTCTTTAAATGATCTTTAGCTACATAGTTGGACAGTTTTTGTATTTCCATCATGTCTAAAGCTTTCTTGCTATTATTAAAACGTAATTCCTAACATATAATAAATTTCTTTACCTTTAAATGTCAAGGAAAATGTTTTTTTAAATATGAAAACGGTTTGAATAAATTATAATTAGTTTTAGCCATTCCTAAAACCTTTATATAAAAACACTCTTATTCTCATTCCATTATCAGTGAATCCTCCCAAGCATCCAAATTTACCAGATTTCTTTTTCCTCCCTTCAAATCACAAGACTGTATAAAGCCCTCAGAAATTCCCTGCAGTCCGGAGGTTAACATCTGCAATCTAAACTTCATGTAAATCTGCGTATAATAATAGAAACTGGTTAGATTTGGAGCAGAAGTGGGTCTGTATCACACCCAGTGAGTCACCTTCATGTGAAACACGACAGAAATCAGAAATAATCCAGAAATCTCCAGGACCTTTGCCTCATCATAACCAGCCAATCGGATTAACCGAGGGGCGGGGCCTTGTCGATTGGCTCCTCCTTGTTGGGACTCACCTGTCGAAAACACCTGGACACACTGTTTCGAGCGCGCGCCTTCAGGTTCGCGCAGGTGTGATGTATTAACGTGTCAGTAGAGACTACAGGTGTGTGTTTGCGCGCGTGTGTCTGTGTGTGTATGCGCGCGCGCGCGGTAAACGTTCCTTTCTCGCAAGCCCCGCTACCTGCACCGGCGATGAGGCGCGCGCACCGGAGTCGAGCCCAGCTGCCCTCCTGCTACTACGAGGGATTTCTGGAAAAGAGGTCTTTTAAAGATAGAGTGAGTTTTTCATCTCTCATTAAAGCACGGAAGCAATTAGTCAGTTTACAATTCGTGCATCTTAGACTCATATGTAATGAAATCAGTTTAGTGTTTATTTTGTCACTGATCTCTAAATTGATATCCAGGACGAACCCATATGTCATATAAGATACATAACCTATTCATAACCTGTACTGTAAAATGTGCGTTAATTTCCTGTGTACTGAGTAAAACATGTACAGTGTGTGTAACAATACACACCTGCCACAATATCAATTGAAACATCATTACAGGTAGACAGATATAGAGCGGCACGGTGGCGTAGCGATTAGCACTGTCTCCTCGCACTTCGGGTTCGAGTCCCACCTCGGGGTCTGTGTGCATGGAGTTCGCATGTTCTCCCAGTGCTTGGAGAGTTTCCTCCGGGTGCTCCGGTTTCCTCCAACAGTCCAAAGACACGCAGATAAAGTACTAACTGGCCTTTCCAATTTGCCAATAGTGTGAGAATGCGCAGATGAATCTTGAGGGTCCTTGAGGGTCCTACCACGGTCGTAGATATTATCCTGGATGGATGGATGTTATAGATGGATAAAGAACTTTATTAATGCCGAAGAGAAATTGTATCATTACAGCAGCCAGTTCACAGATTTATACAAGTAAGCAACAAGCAAGAATTGCAGTGAGGAAAAGATAAAGTGTTTAAAAAACAATTTACAATTTAAGGTGCATTAATGAGGTAAACATGGTGACAAATAATACCAATATACTGTTTTTATGTACACGTGCATGATAATTGTATATACAGCCAGGAACTAAACTGTTCATAAGGTGCACCAGCAAGTTAAAATAAGGACGTGACCATAGTGCAATGAAGACAGAATGAACCTATTTATAGTGGTGTCAGAGTGCATTGTAAAGACTAATTGCAGTTGGCAGGAAAGATATTAAGACAGAAAAGAAAGAAAAGATTTTGAACTCAATTTGAATAAAGAAAGAATTATGATTCAAAGAGTTCCTTTTTTTATTTCTGAATTACAAGCAATGTGAAACAATGTGCATTTTTTCTTCTGCATTCATGAATTCCAAAATTTCCGCAAATAGTAAACAGTTTAACATTATAAACAAAATGTACTACAGAATCACAATATTTTAGAAACAAACAAACAAAAAACAAATAATTATATACATCATCAATAAAAATTTGGACTTGACCTAAACATTACGAGCTTCATAGAAGTAAAAAATCACTAAGTTTGGTTGACGCTTTTATCCAAAGAGACTTCCAGGCGAAACAGGACAGAGTCGAGGTAAAATACACCTGAGCACTTGAAGGTTAAGACTTTTGCTCAACTTTTTAAATCTGAATTCATGACCTTCTGCGTTAAAGCTTAAGGCGTTAATCACTGCTAACCCAGCGCTTCTCTTAGCTAGCTTACACTAAATTAACATCATTAAAATAACTCGTACCCACAGACACATTTCAGTTATTCACTAAAGCAAAGTTTTTACGAGAAATCGCCAAATAGCCGAACCTGCATATCTTTGGACTGTGGGATAAAACCGGAGTACCCGGAGGAAACCCACCAAGCGCGGGGAGAACATGCAAACTCCACGCACACAGAGACGGGAATCGAGTCTGGTCGGGAATCGAACCTGGACCCTGGAGGTGCAAGGCGAATATTTAATTCATTACTCTTTTATTAGAAAGAGAATTAAGGGGCCTCCGAGTGGCGCAGTGGTAAAGTGCTCGCCCTATCATCCGGAGATCGCTGGCTCGATCCCCGGGTGATGCTGTAACCTCTCGCAGCCGGAGGCCGACTGAATGGTAGTAGAAGCTTAATGTGGGAGCCTGAATGGTAGTAGAAGCTTAATGTGGGAGCCCCCTAGTGACTGGGAGGAATTGGACACCACTAAATTAGGGAGAAAAATTGGGTAAAAATAGTAAAAAAAAGAGAGAATTAAGAGAGTCTAATTTAAAAGCAACACCATTCAGGTACTTAAAGATACTGAAACTTTGGATATAAAATGTCTCCTCATCCCTGTTTTTGTACAGTAATTTAAAAAAAATTAAACCAGGAACTCATATCTGATCTCACCACCTTTAACGTAATACAGCGAGATTTCCTTGAAATGTTTCTCAGTCTTCTGCTACATTGGCAGACTGTTACCCAAAATCAATGGGCACTGAATTACAAGCAAAACTTATAATAATACTTATATATATAATATAAGTAATACTTATACAAGGGTGTGCATACTTATGGTTATTGTAAGGATCGTGTAAGTAAAAACTTTTCAATATTCACTCTACCTGACATCTGCGCTACACAAGGTCATAGTACACGTGATATGTCTGGGTTGTACCCTGAGCTTCTACTAAGTCAAATCACATACTTGTCTTTTTCCATATTTTACTGAAACTTTCTAAAAGTCTAGAAGAGTAGATAAAATTGAAGTGTTCTATAGATCTGCTGTACATTTCTAGTCTGATATATGAACACTGAGATTTAGAGAAAGCTGCATTTCAGCAGCACATTTTTGCAGGCTGCAGTCAGTATGTTGTAATGTTTACATAATTAGGCTTTAACGATGAATTTAGGAATAATTTGTGGTACATATTTCGTATTGTAAATTAAGTAACAGTGCAACATTTACTCTGGTATCATTTCCATGAATTAAAATTCTTTACATAAGCAAGAAGAATAGAAGGTATGTCAGGTGACAGATGATTAGATAATTAAAAGATAATCTCGCCGTGACTAACACGCGGAGTTTCTTTATCGATGAAAGCATTCTCGTTACTCTGGATTGTTTTCCTGATCATCAGTGGAGACTCAAGCTTCCTTGTTTTGTTCTAAGAACTCGCACACCTTTAAATAATCTCGCAGCATACCTGAAGAGTGGTTGTTTACACTCATTGAATTAAATTACATTCATTTATCCATAAGTAAGTTGCCTGTTACCTTTAGCTTTAGGATTTATTATTATTATTATTATTATTCATTAATTCATTTATTCATTTTTAAAAGAAAGAATTTTAATATGACTCCGAGCTCATCACTGGGGTTACAGTTTAACCTTTGGTCATGGGGGGGGGGGGGGGGGGGGGTTTTTTCAAAAAAAACATCAAGGATCTAGTATTAGTTGCATAATGTTTTGTTGTGACTGTAAATTAGAAACATCAAAAGGAGCATGAAAGGGATTTTCCTGCATTAACACTCATAATAATGATGATAACATTTCCATGTATTTGTCAGGTAGCTGCTCTGGACTTTGCTCTCATTATTTTCTTCTCTCAGGTGGAGCACAATGACGAGGATTTATGGTCTTGCTGATGTGATATGATTTTAGAGTGAACACTGTGGTCATGTTAACCAGTGAATTAGTTTAGATCTCGTGGGAGTCGAGCCTTATTTCTTTTTCTTGACTTGTAATTTAAAGCTTCGCTGATTTACAGTTTGAAAGCTCAGCTTCATGAACTTAATATGAAAATTTGACAACATATTTGTTTGTGATTAACACGAGTGTCTGAGCTCCCCTAAAATGTTTTCTCCTCTTAAAGGTATTATTATTATTTCTTGGTAAAATACCCCTTAAATTATGCATTTTCTGCATTTATTTTACTCCTCCTCCTCCAAATGTGCCATTTCTGTGTCTGTGTAAATCCAAACAAAACTAGCCAGGAGAGGGGCTCATAGTCACATTAGGGAAAATCTGGCCTAAATATACATGGAAAAAAGAGGAAAAAGCAGGGAATTATTTTTTCTTTCTTTTTTTTATTTTGTATTTTGTTTGTACACAGACATTTTGGACATTGAGATGTCTAAAAGTGACCATACTTTTTGGTTTTAATATTTGTATTGATTTTTCACAGTATATCACATTTCACAATCCCCCAACCCTTACCGACAAATCGCTAGGATAGCGTTCATGCTGTCCATTAATTCAAAAAGGAATAATAAATATATCAATCAAATAATAATAATAAAAATTACAGGGTACAGATATATACGTATATACACGTCTACAACAGCAAAAAAATAAATAAAATAAAAAAATACAGAAATTAAAAAGACATTAAAATCAATGATAGGGCATTATTTAAAGGTATCAACATAATCAAAGAAAGGGTGCCACACTTTAAAGAACTGTTTTCCTGATCCTCTTAATGAATACCTAATCTTTTCGAGGTAGAGACAAGACATAATTTCTTTAATAAAAGTGACCATACTTTTTGAATAACATAATAGGCTGTATGTTCCTTGTGCCTTATGTTATACACAGTGGATATAAAATGTCTCCTCATCCCTGTTTTTGTAAAGTAATTAAAAAAATTAAACCAGGAACTCATATCTGATCTCACCACCTTTAATGTGATATAGTGAGATTTCCTTGAAATGTTTTTCAATCTTTAATCTTTTTCACATGAAAAAGGCAATAATAGGGCTAGATGGACGCCCTGCCTCCATCCATGCTCAACTACATTTTTGGCTGATGAGACCAGGGCAGAACTTTTTAGTCATCATTCTAACAAAGATGTCTGGTGTAAAACCACGACAGCTCATCACAAAAAGAGCATACCTCATGGTGAAGCATGGTGGTGACAGCATCATGGTTTAGCATCACGCTGCTTTTCTTCACCTGGGACCCAGGGGTCTAGTCAAGATAGAGCTGGAGGTTTTTAATAAAATTGCCAAAACAAGGGTCTGCTACATTGGCAGACTGTTACCCAAAAACAATGGGCACTGAATTACAAGCAAAACTCATTAGGTAAGGGGTGTGCATAATTATACAATCTGGTTATTGTAAGGATTGTGTAAGTAAAAACCTTTTAATATCCACTCTACCTGACATCTGCGCTACACAAGGTCATGGTACATGTGATATGTCTGGGTTGTGCCCTGAGCTTCTACTAAGTCACACCATATACAAAGCAAACATGCAACACACTGCTTATTTTTTTTTCAGAGCCATTGTTTAAACTTGAGCCTCTTAGTTCCTCTTACCAAAGTGAATGATATCTCACAAAACGTCACGTGTTACGAGGTGTATGAGAACTGGTTTAACCACCAGACGCCCCTCGCCAACACACACACACACACACACACCACACCCTCAGGAACTCAGGAACCTTAGCAAAGTGGACTTCATGTTAAATAAAACTCATTTCCTACAATTTGACTTTTTATAGCACACAGAGATCCCTTAATCAGATGAAGAACCACATTTGGCAACTTCAGTGAGATTTGTATATTTGTGTGTTTTTGTTTTTGGGTTTTTTTTTTTGCAAAATTGTCTGTTTTAAAATGTTCAGTAATTTAGTTATTTTGTTCTAGGGCAGGGGTCGGCAACATTAAACACTCAAAGAGCCATGTGGACCCGTTTCCCACAGAAAAGAAAACTCTGGTGTTATAAATAGTGTCAATAGTGTGTTGCATTCATGAAATTAATGAACTGCTACAGAGAAAACGAAATGTTAAATTGTCCACCTGCAGCAAACCAAAAATGCGTCTATTTTTGTGTCCAGTCATCTGTTTATCGCGTGTACTAGAGTGTGCAGTCAGCGGTCAACCTTCTAAAAAAAGTATTATTTATATAAAACGCGTCCCAGCGGTTGTTGCACATCAGCGGTTGTGACGCAAATTTTGAGCAAAAAAAAATTTAATTACGTTTTATTATAATTTTACCAGATCACTATAATCTTTACATTTAAAATCAGTAATGAACTAAAATAAAATAAAATTAAATTTTAGTATTTAGGGAGCCGCAGCAGAGGGATGTAAGAGCTACGAGCTGCTCCGGAGCCGCGGGTTGCGACCCCTGTTCTAGGGTAATAATTTTCCCAAAAAGTATATAAGAGAGATAAAAGGCAAATATATTTAAATTAATTTCTTTGAAATCTTACAGTAGTTACCACATGTGGTTTTGCAGCTGATTAAGGGATCTTTGTTAACTTTACTGATCTTAAAAAGTTGAAAATTTCAAAAGTAAAAAAAGTTTAGAATTTTTTAATTTCAATGTATTTCAGTGAGTGCCCTAAAAAAGGTTATAGAAGCTCCTGATCCCTGGTATCATCCAGACAAGGTTTCTTTCTCATGTCATCTCAGGGAGTTTTTTTCCCTCACCATCCTCACCTCTGGCTCGCTCATTAGGGACAAACTGATGTATTTTAAAATTTATTAAAGCTGCTTTGCTTTGTGTTCAAATGAATTTATTGAATTAAAGACCATTTTAGTAAATAAATGAAGAGAACTGTTTCGATCATTCTGATAAAAAGTAGTAAACAGACTGATTCCTGCTTTACTGACAGGAACAGGAAGCTTCAAGGCTTAAAATTACTCCTTAAAGAAAGTGTCAGTGATTTATTTAGAGGAATTTTATGTAGAGCTTCAATAATTCAAATAAATATAAATAAATAACACTAATAATAAAAATAATAATTATAATAAATCAATGTAGTTTGTTCTTTATATTCAGGACAAAATCGTAATCACATTTTATTCAGGAAATAAAAGAAATCTGTCAGAAATGATCAGGAACACAAACCTTCTCATGAACGGAATTATTTTTAATAAAACAGTAATAAAAACGGCATCTTTAGTTTTTTCCCAAAATGAAGCTGTTTTTTTAGCCTGCAGTTTGGGACGAGCCAGCATGGCAGACAAATCACAGTGAAAAATAAGTGTTTTTATTTAGGGATTCTGAGAAGATTTATAATATATAAACACAATTCCAATGTTGCAGTATAACTCTGATTACCAATGCGATATCCCAGTTTACCCATAACTTTATCATAATGATAAATCTAACTTGTTAGGTAAGCCAGCTAGCTGATACTAGTGTGCTAGTGTTAACTTAAATCTAAAACGCACCATAAATAGTCATAATGCTACACCACACACACACACACACACACACACACACTCGCCTGTACGCTCCTATTAAATATGCCCAATGTGAAGGTCATTAATGTTTTTCTGTTTACTTTGTGCAGACCAGTCGGAAGCTCTGGGCTGCACTGTGTGGGGACGCTCTGTTCTTCTACAACAACAGCAAGGACTGTGACGTATGTTCATTTCTGTTTGGGTTTTGTTTTGTTTTGTTTGTTTTTTACTGTATTCTTTTTTACCAACTGTAATGGGATTTATTGCCATTTGTCTGTGTCTGATACTAGTATGTGGAAAAGCAAGAACTGTCAAACTTCATCTCTCTGACTGACGACCCCAGTCTAGATCGTAAACTAGACGCAGCTAGACTCCACCTGCGTCTAAAGGAAGACGATATCTACCTCACGGTGAGAGATTCAGATATGATACATGATTATTAACCATGTATTTTTATGATTCTTTTATTATTACAGTTAGAATTCCAACTGAATTGGATGATCAGATGAGACGATATGTGACCGTACACCAAGCCAAAGTAGCACAATCTAAAAAATATATAAATTTCAATAAGATCTATGTCAATGTATTTGCAAAGTCATATACTGTAGTATATTTAGAGACATGAAATCACTTTCAACCTCTTAATTAGCTCCAGGAGTCATACTGTACTTAATTTGTTAATATAAATCACAGAAAAGATAAAGGTCCCTTCACAAATGTTAAATACATGTCTCTTTACAAAAAAAACTTATAAAACTACTATAGAATAATATAAGATTAGACATGTGTTACTGACAGAGCTGCTGTTACAGAGAATTAATCAACACCTGACCAATAGAAAATCAACAGTGGTCTGGTATAACATTGAATAATAGAGTATATTTGCAATCCTATGATCACATGTCAGTGGGTGGGGCCTCAATCAGCTATAGGTGATCTGACAAGAAAGAAAATCTTGCAATTACATTACAGTACTTTGCAAAAGCCTTAGGCACATGCAAATACATGCTGTAGAGCAAGAAGGATTTAAAAGAAGACGAAAAAAAACTATCTAACTAACTAGTATTTGATGTGACGAGGATCTTTGAGGATCTTTTAGACTCGGGTACAATTTGTGCAGTTTTTTAAGGAAATTAGATACTACGTTTTACTGAGCATCCTGCAGCTCCTCCACAGTTGTTCTGAGGACTTTGACTGTCGCACCTGCTTCTTTTTTGCATGCAAAACCCGGCAACTTCCATTCTGTTTTTGTCTAAAAAGTGGTCTGTTATATAATATACTGCCTTCTTTTCTGGCATACAAATATTTTTCTGTAACTTAATTTTATGGTGGAATACTGAAAATCAGAAATGTTTAATCAGAAATGTTTTAGTACCGACTTGATAAAAATATAAATAAATAAATAAATAAATAAAAAAGTTTGTACTGAAAACACAGGGGACCTAAGACCTTTTGCACTGTCACATTACAGAAGAAAGCTCAGCTAATGAATTATGTAAAAATAATAATAATAATAATGGGAAAAAATACTAAGCAACACTCTGATTTGGGTGTTGCATTAAACTTTGGAATCAATAATTTTTATTGCAGTTAAGTAAAAATAAAGCTGTATTCCTACTTCATTTTGATAAACTGCTGAAACTTAAACACTGATTCCTCTTAGCAAATCTGATTCAGAAATTTTTTTTGTTCTCTGAAAAACAGCAGCTGTAATTAGACACCGTAATTTATTGAGAACCTGAAACGGAAGCTGTATGATAATAATCTAAAACAATGATTTATTCCCAGCTGTCCAACTGTACAGTAATCACACTGTTTATTTTTGATTACACAGTTAACATGTGATATTAAGTAATGAATCTTTTTTTTAATTGTTAATTGTCATGTTTTAAGGCTCCGAGTCTAGAAGCCCGTGAGCTATGGAAAGGCTTCATCTTGTCCGTGGTGAAGGTCAGTACGGCTTTTCATAGACACTCACATGGTTTAGGGTTACATGCTTGTTTTGTTCTACTCTTCTACTGTTGAGGATATTCTAGCATGGGTTCAGTCTGTTCCACTAATTCCCCAGTATATTCCAGAGTTCATACTTCTTATCTTACTGACTCATATAGCAGGCTAAGTCCAGAGCCCGGGTCATTATTGAATAACAGCCTAATACATTTTCAGAATTCAGACACAGGTTCATAATGTCCTGAGTGTATTATATACAGTTTGTTCTTGGATTAATAAACTTTAATGTAAAGCTAGTTAGAAGCGAGACCAAATCTCTCACGTGGCACGGTAATCAAGGAACATGATTTATGACAGATTTGTGAACGTAACTTCAGTAACGAGTCACAAGCTGATTTATTAATAGAACTTTATCTTGTTGTACAACTGCCTTAAAGTGTCCCCCGTCAGAAAAAAAACAAACAAAAGAACACTCCCTTTTCTGTTTTGTACTGGAGAAGCTAATCAGATTTTCCCCCTGGTGTGACGTCATGCAAGGGCACACCTTTCCTTATTTCAAAGCCTTAATCTGAACATTTCTCAAAGGTTTTTACTCATTATTACTGTAGTATTTGCAACAGGGTGTTTATATTATATTCACTAACACCATTTGAACAGACCATTTCATACAAAGTGCTTTCATTCACACATCTGTTACACACAAAGTAGTTGTATTATTATTCATTTTCCTGTGTGAACTACCAACGCCCATACTTCTTCAGGTCAGTGTTGTACATTGCAACACTACATGAAATTGTTTTCAAACCCAAAACTCATTTTTTTTCGACTGCAACTTGTACTTCCTTGTGCTCCAGTTTCCTCATTCTTCTAATTCTTTTTAATCCATTTTGTTGTCTTGTTCTTGCTTTCATAACTAAATGATTTACTGGCCATTTGTTTGTTATTAAAACAATAGGCACAAGCAAACCTTGCTGCCATGGTCCAGAAGGGGAACTTTCTGACAAACAAGATGAAAAATCATCAAAAATGATAAAAATAACTGCATTTTCAACTTCAGTTCCATTGGTGTTCATTAGCAGATGTTTGTGCTTCACAGCTGCAAGTTCCCACCTCCCTCAACCTGCTGCCTGGTCAGGTTCACATGCTGAGAGACGCTGTGGAGAAAGAGAACGAGAGACTTAAAGAGATCGCTGAAAAAGCTGCAGCTGAACAAGCTTCTAAAGCAGCAGCTACGCCAGAGCCTAACGATTACATGTCTGTACTGTCCGAAATGCCAGCGTAAGTTCAGACTCCTTCTCTTATCGCCTAATCTGGTCAATAGGCAAGATTGAGGCTCTTGTAAGTAGTAGCCATTACACCAGAACTAGTCTAGACTCCTTATAATCTTCCTTATGCTCAGGCTCATGTTCTTACATCCCACAGTCACACAGAACACATAAACGTCCTTATTGGCTAATATTCTAGTGGGGACAGATTTAATGGGACAGATAGACCCCGACTCCTGATGTTATTTTATGATATGCTGGTGTAAGTTCAGACTCTTGCCTTTACAGCCTTTAGAGCTGACACCCTGACTTTACCATTAAAATTCTAATGTTCAGACCTCTTGGTCTTTTTTGGTTAATATCAGTGCAGACTCCAATACGTACAGTATAGACATACATTTCTATGGACATTAATATGTTCTTTGCAACTATTCCTGGCTTAATTCCTATATAAAAACTGTGTGGTTCTGTAGGTGCTTTTGCAAACTAGCCCGGAGTGAAACTGAAAACCTTTTGGAAAAGCACAAAGATAAAGGAAACCTGCTGCTCAGACCTAGCCGAGATGGAACCTGCTTTGCTGTCACTACTCGGCAGGAGTTTAACGGGTAACATACACACACACACACACACAAACACCAACCATGACTGTATTTTTAAACCCATTTTTCCAACCCCGGTTCTGGAGGGCCACATGCCCTAAACATCTTGGTGTTTTCTCAGCTCCCACTATATCTGATTTAAAGGCCACCTATTACGCCAAATTGAATTTTCAATTATTTTGAGACTTTCATTCAGGTCTCCAGTCTGTGTTTACAAACAAAAAAATTAGATTTTCCTCCTAATGTGACATCATATGAGATTATCCCCTCCTGTGGTTTGTTGCTCAGCCCTGCAGTTCTCTGAAGGGGCGTGGCTCAGCAGTAGCACATTCACGTTTACATTCGGAGTAGAATAGTGATGGGAAGTTTGAATCATTTTAGTGACTCGGTTTTTTGAATCTCGTTCATCAAAATGAACTAATCTTTTTTGAGTCATTCAGTTCATTACGTTCCTTTGTTCAGAAATAAAATTAATTGTTACACTTTTAATAAATAGACACCCAACACGTCTACATACACTAATTTTGGCTATAGTTCCAGTAATAAAAGTATTACAATGCAGCTAAGGACATATTATAAACGGAATGAGTAGCTCACCATCATATCTTCTGGTCCAAATCTTTTGTTCTTTTGAATCTGTTGCACTGCATAGCCTCTATGGGAGTCACATGACAAAAGAACAAATAATTTGGACCAAAAGACTCGAGAGGTAACTACTCATTTCTGAGTTATGTTTTCTATACATAACCTACGAAGGCTTCGCAATGATTTTACGCATATGCGCCCAGTAGAAAATGAACGAATCGCTCCCTGAGACTACTCGTTCTTCTGAGTCACGTTAAAGACTTGTTCAAAAAGAATAAATCGTTCATTAACGACCCATCACTAGAGGAGAATACACACAAACTTTTTGAGCTCTGAGATTTGTGTTAACTTGGTAAAGACATAGTAAAATATGTGACATTTTAAATAATCAGCTGATTGACAGCCTTTTCTGAATTGAAGAGGGTTCAGTCACGCAGGGAGAACACTAAACTGTGCGGGATCAGAATTAAGAACTACCGGTTTAGACCTCAATGCATGCACGTGCACATGATCCTAGTCACCTGCGTACACACTCACATACAGTGAAATTAAAGATTAAAAATAGATCAACAAAATAAACATCTTATTTTTAAATGAAACCATTCAGACAAAAAAAAAAAAAAAAAAACGGTATCAAGGCAGACACGTTTGAGAGGTAAGGTATGGATGGTACTTCCACAGAAACACTATGTGGATGCCTGTGTGTTCCCTGTTGAGTGTGTGCTGTTGGTGTTAAACTGTGTAATGAGTGACACTTGAAAAAACTTTGAGGAGTTTCTTTCAATTCAATTCACTCTTTCATTCCATTTCTTTTTTTTCTCTTGTTTAACAGGCCAGTTTTCCGACATTACAGAGTAACACGGATCCCTGAAGGAGGATTTGCCATTGCTGTTGACAATCCAGTGAGTAGGAATGGACAACTTAAAACATTCTCATGTCCCAAACTTCTGATCTGTAGTGTACATAGTGCCCTTGCATAACTAGGATTTATTGACTCTGTACACATTTTATGTACAGTATGTATTGTCCGTAAACTTATCACAGCTTTTTAAAATCTTTTTTGTTTGCCAGAGCATTTAATGTGGAAGGTACTTTCCAGAACAAGGAAGTAATGTGTTAGAGTGTGAGTGTCTCTGGTAAATCATAAAGTTGTTAATGATCAGTCAAGAATGTAGATAACGCATTCCTGTATGTGCGTGTGTGTGTGCGTGTGTTCGGTATGAGAGTAATTGCTTGGTTACCACTTTTATAAAGCTGTTACAGTTTACATTTATTACAGCCCATGATTTTGACTGTTTTATTGTTGTTAATAAGTTTGGGTTTGCATAACATGCAAAGTTCGGCATCAAACTAAATGTACAGTAGGTAACAGAGAGATCGAGCTCTGATTTGTCTCTGATTGTTTTGCTATACTTTAACCTCATGTTGTATATTTTTCTGTACATAATAAACAAAAGTATTTTATGCAGTGTAATACCAGTGTGTTTTTCGAGAGTGTGGGGGAAAAAAAGCATCAAACACTGCACTCATTTGTTCCAGATTCCTTGCAAAACACTCCATGATGTGATTGATTATCTGATTGAGACTACTGGAGGAACTTATAAGCCCTTGGTTCTGGAGCATACGTATGAAGAAAACATCGGTAAGACGCTCATCTAAAATTACATGACTATAAAGCAAGTGTGTATTTGAATTAAAATGAGGGACCCCGGGGCTTGGGTCCCTGTGTTATAGGGTCACATTAAATGTTCTGGAACATTATTGTATAATGTTTATGTTTATTTTTAGTTGTAGAATGTTCATTTTTCGAGGGGTGTTCAAGTCAAACCGGGACTTGTGATGAAATTTCTAGAAAATGAAGGCGTAAAAGCGGTGATGAGACAGCAGTACGGTAATGAAACTCTTAGCCGCAGTAAAACATTTGAACGCCAAGCCATTTTTGGGCTA
>JAOVVA010023541.1:0-16125 GCA_028565275.1 Leiocassis micropogon
AATGAGGATGGGTTCCCTGTTGAGTCTGGTTCCTCTCAAGGTTTCTTCCTATTACCATCTCAGGGAGTTTTTCCTTGGCACTGTCGCCGTCATTTTGATTCATACACATTCACATTTCATACAAGCTTAAATAAGTTTCATCTCTAAAAGTGGTCACATTCGCCTTCTATAAGCGGGATATAGAACATAAATGAATGAATGAATGAATAAATGTTATAGCAGCTATAATCCTCTCTATTTCACCTTATTCCAGGGTTTAAAAACTTAAAAATTTAAGCTCACTGACACTGGTGACTTCATCCATTAATGTTAACTTAACATCATTTTACTTAAAACACATACATATGGCTATGACTGAGTTTATAGAGATCAGTACGTAATAATGTGCACATCTGGAACTGCTGTTATAGAAAATACATCAATGTCTTCTGGCCGATCAGAATCCAACTAATTCATTATAGCGTTCTGGCGAACTCGGCGTTTTCCTCACCTCACATTTTTTTAATGTCACTGTGTGGGTTAATTAACCTGATTGGTGTCCTGATTCTAACGTGTGAGTGATGGGGGAGAGAGGGGGCCTGACGACATTACCTCAGGTCACCTGCAGGGGGAGCAGTAAAAAAAAGTGCACATCTAACTTTGTGCCACAATGCAAATTTTGTAGTCCTGACTCATAATTGGGAGTGTGTAATGCCCTGATCTTTGTCTAAACAAGCAAACAAATAAATAAGAAGAAAAATGAAAGGGGAAACTGATAAAATATAAATGTATGTAGTTTTTATTTCTTTATAATATGCCAGTAATAGAATAAACTAGTATAACACTTATGTTATCTTACCTTGCAGTATCATTAGATAACATTGGATATAATTTCATATTTCATTTCATAATTTCACAAAGTTAAGTTAAAACTGTAACTGCTGTGGAATTAAATAACTCAGTCTGTAATACGTGGGTAGATGATAGAGACACTGTGATTTGCTACTATATTTAAAATAAACAATATTAACTAAGCATTAGTTTTTATTAGTTATTTATTTCTAATTTATTCTAATTTAACTTTCACAAATATCTTACAAACCCAAACAGCTACATACACTGTACAATTAAAAAATAATATAATATACAAGGGCTGTTCAAGTCAAAACTGGACTTAGTTGGAATTTCTCATGAATAACCGCATAGAACCAACTGTTGCCCTTTTAAAGAAAAAAAAAAATCAAAAGTAACTACAGTAGTAAATCTTTGCCGCCCTCTGCTGATCATTTTGAGACTTCAAAGTGGATGAACAATCAAGGAAACTAAAATACAGCATTTTATAAACCGGAGAAGCTGTTCTCACGCATACCTTTAGGTCTGAAAAAAAGGTTTTTAGTCAATATATACCATGAGTAATCTCGCTCTTTCATAATTGTTCATTTTGGGGTTGAATAGATAGATGGATAACTGGATACATAAATAGACGGACAAACAGATGGATGGACAGATAAATGGATAAATGGACAGATAGATGGATGGATGGAAGGATGGTAGATAGATAGATAAGCAGACAGATGGATAAATGGACTGATAAATGGATGGATGGCTGTATAGATAGATAGATAGATAGAGAGAGAGAGAGAGAGAGAGAGAGAGAGAGCACTTTGTTAATCCCAAATGGAAATTGTATCGTTACAGAATATTTGTATCGAATCCACAGATTACAGATTATACAACAATTAAGCCTCAAGCAATAACTGCAGTAAAAAAAAAGTTTACAATTTAAGATGCATTAATGAGGTAAAAATAAATAATGAATAATATGAATACTGTATACCGTTTCTATGTAAATGTGCATTATGATTGTATATACAGAAGAAAACTGTTCATAAGGTGCACCAACAAGTTGAAACAGTAATAAAGAAAATGAACCAGCAAGTTGAATAAAAGAGTACAAAAAAAGAGAGGATGAAGTGAATGAAGGACGTGACCAGTGCAATGAAGACAGAATGTACAGTATATGACCTTATTTATTGTGATGTCAGAGAATGACATCCATCTCCTGACACAGAGCAGACTTACTGTAAAAAAAATAAAAAAAAAGTCTAACTGCAGTTGGCAGAAGAGTTGGAATTTAGGGTTGCCTGAATCCTGAAAGTGCTTTATGTCTGCTCCTCACTGCTTCCTTACACTGATCCACTCCACCATGGTCCTGCTTTTATACTGCTACTGACTATACTTTTAGGCATGGGTTTTAATGCTGCCTTTTTAAGCCTTCTTTTATTATGCTGTCTATCCTTTCTATGCTTATTTCCTCTTTGAACTGGCATACCTTTTGATCGCTTTCTTACATAAACTTTACCCAGTTTGCTTTTTCTATGATCCATTTTCTTTTGATGGAAATTTCTGTAGTCGAGAAAGAACTAGTGCTTATATTGTACCAGGTGGGAAAATGATCACTTCCTATAGTCGCATCACCGGAGTCAGATTTAGCAGACTCTTTTCCAGAGTTACCATTTATTCTAGTGCACCGGCAATCTTCTAACAATTCCTCTATTACTTGAAAATCTTATCTGCGCATCTGTTGATTCACTTCCCCATAGTGAAAGAACAGATGTAGATAAGTGCAGTGTTTTTGCACATTGAACTCCCCACACCACATCAAGTTGCTACTGTTCTGTACTTCCTAACCCTTTTAAGCTTCCTGCACGGGTTGTAATAATTTGCATTTGTTAGTTCTCTTTTCCCAATCCGCACTTTCACTGCCACATATTTGGTTTATGAGGGACTTCTTGTTTAATATAAGTGGCACAGCCCCCTCCTCCTCCCTCTTTCCTATGTCTTCTCAACACTGCATAGCCATATTAACTAAAATCCAATTTAGGCTTCAATCAGGTTTCCTCAATGCATTCGACATCTGGTTTTCTTCTCCAATTGAGATTCTCCCACTCTATTCCATATAAAACCTATAGATATTTCCCTTGGTAGTGCCACAAATTCATCATTACAGTCACTCCTTCTTCTCTCCTCCATTCCCGTCTTTGCCACAAAATTGCCTTTATATTTTCCACCAGTTCCTCTATTGTGGTACTAAGGGAAACCCCAGAGATTACCCCTACATCCACTAAACCTTTTTTTTCTCCCACTCTCATTGCATCCTATTAGCAATTTCCCATCTTATGCATATTTTATTTCCCCTATACCTAACTTCTAATCATTCCTGTCAGTTTGAGTGGGGCGACTTTTTTTAAACCCTCCTTTCCCCCCTGTATTTGTACTGCTATATTTAGAAATCCATTGTAAGGTTCTTCCCCTTCTTTGCTTCCTGAATCCGCTATGCTAGATAGTTCCTGTTTCTTCTCTCTTCCCTCATCTCACTCATCAAACTCCATAAAGTCAGTACTTTACCTTGAAAAATTACTCTTGCCCTGACATCCATCCTGCCAGGGTTTGCAAGGAGCCCTGCAAACTCTACCGGAACTATACAGCCCATCGATCAATACTCCCACAATTTCCTCCATAATGATTTATTTATAAAAATGTAAAAAAAAAAAAACATTTATACACACTAGATCATACAATATATTTTCATCTTATATATATTATGTACATAATATCAAAATCCTAAAATTCAGATTAATAGTAGAAATTCATAACCATGCATTTTATCCTTTTATTGGCTCCAGTTTGAGTTTGAGGTGTAACGCTGTGGTCAGGTTCAGGCTCATTTGCAGCTGTATGTTCTGTTGTCTTCCTCAGAGGCCCATCTACAGTATTGCAAACTTCTCCACTCTCTAACAGTGCCACCAGTTTTATCTCTGGCTTTGTATCTTTCACATCTGCTTGTATCTGTAATTCTGGGTGTTTAGGATGAAACTTCCAATAGTAAACCAGTTTCAGTAAAACTCCTAAAACATACGTTATCATTAACAAACCAATAAGTATGTAGGGATTAATAAGGCACGGACTAAGACGAGCAGATTCCACAGATCTCCACCACCACCATAATCCTAACAGCAGCGTGGTGTCCGCTCCCAAAACCACGTGGTAGATGATTCCTCTGAGTTTCGTATTTCCGCTCGTTACATTAAACCAGCTGAAGTACCAGATGAGGCCTACGGTGGCCCGGTACAGCCATTCTCCAACTTTAGTGTCCATAAAGTCTGTGTTCTCCCACCAGGCCCAGAGGACCAGCAACGTCCACAGGGACAGGAAGTGTGCTGCAATAAGGCAGGGTAGGACGGAGGCGAAGAGGGACACACACACCACACGTGGACCAATCAGGAACAGATTCCACAGGAAGTAAATTATAGAAGAAGGCCATCCCATTTTCAGCTTTTCAGGGACGTGTATACGCATTTTGCGATGATAGGACAACATGGTGAAGGACAAGGAGGAAAACGCAGCGATAAGTTTAGCGACTAAAAAAAACAGAAAAAGAAAAAATAAGGTTATCAGATAATAACTTCAGGATGAGACTGTATGCCAATTTCTTTTACATTTCTGAGATTTCTCTACAGGTCCAACCTTTAAAGGGTTCCATCTCCTGTGTCTCCATGATGAGAGACGTCATCAAGACGAGCTGTGGAGCGCTTTCGGAGAACCCCTCGAACAGGCGCAACATGCTGAGGTCGTGATTCAGATTTTCCTTTCGGACATTCTGTTTAAAACGGCGAATTGAGATCTCCATCACAGCAGCAAACCTTTCAAAGTGAAAAAGGAAATAAGTGAAATATTAGATTGTTGAAAACAACTAAAACTAGGTTAAGATCTATCCAAAGCATTATTAAAACATGTATGAATAGTGGTGAACCATCATCCTTGAGGAAGAAATATTGTATAATATGATTATCATGGGAGATCACTTTGTGAAATCAAATCATTAAAAAACAACTGTCGAACTCACAGCTATGTTTAATAGTTAAAGCAAGAGTATTTCCACTACCACAGTGTAAAGACAACTCAAGGGATTGGGACTAAACAGCTGTGTAGCCTTACGAAAAAGCCTTACCACTGAGGTTATTCAGAAAAAGGCTTCGGTTTGCAAAAAGTGGAGCACAAAAAATGGACTGTGGAGCAATGGAAATAGGTCATATCATTTGATGAGTCCAAATTCATCCTGTTCCAGAGTGATCATGTGTCTACTGTACAAGCCTGTAGGAGCAGTGTTATGATCTGAGGTTGCTTCAGTTAGTCAGGTCTAAGGGCAGCAATATTGTGTGCCCCAAAAAATTAGTTCAGCTGACTGCCTGAGTGAATTTAGCACCAATGGATTTTTTTTTCTTCCATGATGGCACGAGCATATTCCAAGATGATGATGATGCCAGGATTCATCGGGCTCAAATTGTGAATGAGTGGTGCAGGGAGCATGAGACATAATTTTCACACATGGATTGGCCACCACAGATTCCAGACCTTAACCCCTTTGAGAATCTTTGGAATGTGCTGGAGAAGGCTTATGTAACAATCTGAGTCTCTCATCATCAATACAAGCAAGAACTTAATTTGACAAATTTTGTGATATTGGATAAGCTTATTGAAACGATGCAAAAGCAAGTGTGTGTCATAATCAAAGCAAAAGGCGATCCAACAAAATATTAAGTGTGTGACTGTTGTTTTGCCTGAGCGATGTTATCGGACCAAAACATTAACTATAATTGTAACATTATAACCACTTAGGATTTGGGTTCCCCCTTGTGCAACCATGGTGGCTCTGGTTCCTTGAGGGAAGGCACTGCTGGGTCTCTGGGCGTGGGTTATGTTGCTTTTTGCCGGCTGGGCACCATATGCAGCAGGCTGTGATGCATTGGGTGTTCTGATACCTTTCTGTCATTGCCAGCACTGACTTTTTCAGCAATTTGTACTGTATTGGGTTTTTGCTGTCCTTGTGGCCATGGGTGAGCGTTTGGTGGCCATGATCCTGTCACCAGTTTATGGTGGTCAAGGTTGTTCACGTCACCTGTCAGTGGTCATAATGTTAGGGCTGATCGGTGTACGTGTTTCTTCCTCAAAGTGATGATCTCACTAATGCTCTTGTAGCTGAACAAACATACTGCAAATCCTCAGAGCCACACTATAAAATCTAGTGGAAAGCCTTCCCTAAAGAGTGGAGTGCATTATAACAGCAGAGTAGGAATAAATCTGAAACAGGATGTTGACCAATGACATCAGTACCAGTCAAAAGTTTGGACACACCTTCTAATTCCATAGTCATTGCTGATTTTTATTTTTTTCCTACACTGTAAAAGAATGCTGAAGGCGTCAAAAATATACAATAATCTCATTTGAACAGTTGATATTGAGATGTATCTGCTACTTATGGTCTGTAGATCCTTCATAATGGCTCTAACAGTAACTTCTCCTCTGCAGCAGAGGTAGGATTTGGTCTTGCTTTCCTGGGAAGGTCCTTATGAGAGCCAGTTTCATCATGGTGCTTGATGGAGTTTTGCAAATGCATTTGACATTACTGTTCTTGCAAGCAAGAACTGTTCCAGAGCAACTGACTTTCATATCTCAAAATAACAACCGAATAGTCTAATGCCATATGTGTTATTATTAATTATTATATTATTATATTGGTACTGTATGGTACTGTATGGGAGTGATGGTCAAAGGTGTGCAAAGTGTTTTAGTTCAGTAAATATTAACACATTGTTTGTTAAATGACACTCTTGTGGCTATTTAGGTCCAAAAGTCCAAAGCCAAGAACTGAAACAAAATTTAAAAAAAAGATTCTTTCAGTTCATTCATAATTGTTCATAAAAAACGTACTTATAACTAAGATTGATGTTGTTTAGAAATCCATTCATTGGATTGGATCTCTGATTGATCTCAGCTACATAAAACCAAAATCAAATGCACAAACCTGAGAAAGACTCCGAGCTGGAAGATGTGCACAGGTGCCATTAAACTGTGTTTGCTGACAAATGTCTCTATTTTGCTCTCCTGGTGTTTGGAGGGATCGGAGTACCAGAGCCAGCTGAAGATCTGCAGGAGAACCGAGGAACTGAGCAGCAGACATATCAAAAGTCCCATGCTGAAGTATTTCTGTTCTTCATAGAGGCCCACTACAGCCCACAGGTCCAGCACTATATCCACAACAAAAATCAGCAGAGACAACATGGGGAACAAGATGCTTCCTAAGGGTAAATCAAAAAGGAAGAATGTCTCCATCTTGTCTGAGAATCATAGCTTTGGGGCATGAAATGAATGCAAATATACGCTTGTATTGTGTGGGAGTGTGCCTGAGGCTCCTCCTTTTGTTGCATCACATGTCCGTGTGTAAAGTTCTTCAGGAATGATTCACATCAACGTGACCGGTAATAAATCAGGAAATGAGAATCTGAGTAAACAAAATACAGCATGGTGTCTGCTCCCATAACTATGTGGTAGATGTTTCCTCTGAGCTTCTTATTTCCACTCTTTACACATTAAACCAGCTGAAGTACCAGATGAGGCCTACGGTGGCCCGGTTTAGCCATTTAGTGTCCATGAAGTTTGTCGTCTGATACCAGCCCCAGAGGACCTGCGACATCCACAGGGACAGGAAGTAGTTGATGACAGAGGAAGACCATCCCATCTTGAGTGTTTAAGGCAATGGTTTTAATGACTGGGGGAAAAATATATTTTATAGATTTGAAACTATATCCATAACATACATTTTTATTGATTTGGATTTTTTGGGGGGGGGTCTGACCTGAGAAGTGCTGCATGTCCTGCATCCCCATGATGAGAGTTGGTACATGATGACTTGAAAACAGCTCTTGTAACAAAAACAAAACTTTAAAGAAGTCCATCTCTATTTCTACTTTAATTATTTATCTCAACTATATAAAAGGAAATAAAAAGCGAAAACCTGAGGAAGAATCTAGCACCGCTTTGGATGAATGAAATGGAAGCAAATGCAGTTTTTAACTGTACATGTGGAAAATGTGGAATGTGGGGAAAAATACTGGGCATCGACAATCCTGGAGGCAGGCTTTAACGAGGAAGAATGTTGCCAGTTTTTTTTGTTTTGCATTTAATACAAGCAAGGGCTTTGCATCCAAATATTAAATGATATTTAAGACAATCTGCTCCTATACTTTTGGTCACTTACAATGGAGTGGTATAACACCAAAGGTGCCATGTTTAAAGTAATTTATGAAATCCAGAGGTGAATATCAGAAAATTTAAGCTGAAATTCTGATTTATTCTGAACTCAAACACAAATGTTCATATTGTACAGAAAAAAAAAACAAATAAACTGGCCTTGGTGTTCCCATACGTTTAGAGTGGAATGTACATATGGTATATGTCTTTATTAAAGAAACTGAGCCAAACACATGTAGCTGTCACATTTTGTCTGAAAGGACAAAACCATAAATGTGCTCAGCTGAGCTCTGTGGTCAGGCCTGACTGTCATGACCGAGCACATCTGCGACATAAGACTCTTAAGGTTTTGTGCGTATGTGGGTTTTGAGCTGCTGCAAATGTCTGGTGCTCTTCTTGGAACCTGTTGTACAGTAGCTTAAACAGCTTTGGGTTTTTTTTGTTTGTTTTTTTGAATAGTCAACTGACTGACAGCGAACCTTTAGGGAAGATATTTCAAGAGTGTTTTGAACAGTGGAAGACACGCTGGGATAAGTGCGTGAGGTCCAAGGGTGTGTACTTGGGACTGAGGGCTTATTGTCCTATGTAGAATGTTTCCTCAATAAATTCATTATTTTTACACTATATTATATGAGTAGAAACTTTCTGGACAGACCTTCTATTATCTTCACTAACTGTTTCATTCTGGTCAGTGCCCGATACAGAGTCTATGCTGGATACACTGGGAATTAGTGGGAATATGTCAGTTTATCAAAGACACATTCACGATCTTCACATTCACATTAATGCCCAGAGACAGTGAGGACAGCTCTTTGGATATAGGAGAAACATGTGAAACTTCTCACAGAGTATAACTCAAGAGCAGGACAGATGCGGGAACACTGGAGTTGTGAGGCATCCATCACTGAATCTACATGTTTATAATAGGATATGGTTTTCTAGTAAACTTTGAAATGAATTTAAAAAAAAGAAAAAAAGAAAAACACAAAGCCTTTTGGCCACAACATGGCATTGGTGCTAAAAAGTGTCTCACGTAGGTGAAAAAGTGAATTTTCAGGTAGGACCATATACAGTAACACTATTTTCCATAATACTTAATGCTTCTTATCTCCTAATCCATGCTTCATTTTTTTTGTAAATATACATACACATTTATATTTTTATCAGATAAAAAGAAACACATTTGCTACGTAGAATTTCATGTCCTTTTATGTTTTAGTGTCCGTAACTTTTTTTAAATTCAAATCTTTCAACGATCTTAACTGTCATTTAGATGAAACTTGACCATTTTAAATTCCACATGAAAAGTCATAAACCTGAAAAAGTGTATTATTATAAATGCAAAATTTGTAAGATATTGCAACATAAAGTTGACATGGTTACGGACACTACAGATTTTTTGCTTTTTAAGCTTTTTTTGGCAAAAAAAATAAATAGATTGCTTGAATTTAATCACCAATTTTTGCAGGTCATATGCTTCTAGAAGTGTAATCCAATTTTAGTAAAGAAATATAAACAATTTGCATTTTAAGTAATTATTGTTTGAGACACTAGAGACAGTATAACACCACATTGAGACAGTATAATACCACATTGTTTGAGACAGTATAACACCACAAAATTGCCATTTTTGGTGCAGATATAAAATCATCTCTCCCAAACAGCTTAAGTTAGCGACTTGAAACTTTTATGGAAGCAAGATTGGTTACTTCCATGTTGCAGAAACCTTAGAAGTAGTCCACCCATCCATTATAACCAAGTGCATGTGTTTTGATCTGTAATTTCTCATCTTAGTCATCTATCTGTTAGTCTGGATGTACAGTTTCCTGAAGTCTAACCCAGTTTAGCAGTAGAAATTCACAGCCATATTTCTCATTCTTTTGTGGATGCCAGATAAAACTGTGCTCTCAGGTTCAGGTTTAGGCTCAGGAGTCTCAATCGTGTCCTCATCCAGACTATCATAACATTTTGCATCACATTCTGTTTTCACCTCTGACTCCTCATCTTTCAGATTCATCTTTAAAACTGGTTTGTTGGGATGACATTTCCAGTAATAAACCAGTTTCATCAGGACTCCTGTGATGTAGATGATCATTAACAAACCAATAAGTACGTAGGGATTAATAGGGGACGGACTAAGACGAGCAGATTCCACAGATCTCCACCACCACCATAATCCTAACAGCAGCGTGGTGTCCGCTCCCAAAACCACGTGGTAGATGATTCCTCTGAGTTTCGTATTTCCGCTCGTTACATTAAACCAGCTGAAGTACCAGATGAGGCCTACGGTGGCCCGGTACAGCCATTCTCCAGCTTTAGTGTCCATGAAGTCTGTGTTCTTCCACCAGGCCCAGATGACCAGCAACGTCCACAGGGACAGGAAGTGTGCTGCGATGCAGCAGGGCAGGACGGAGGCGAAGAGGGACACACACACCACACGTGGACCAATCAGGAACAGGTTCCACAGGAAATAAATTATAGAGGAAGACCATCCCATTTTAAGCTTTTCAGAGACGAATGACCGCATGCTGCGATGGTAGGACAACACGGTGAAGGACAAGGAAGAAAGAGACCCGGCGATTTTAATGACTGAAAAAAAATACTGGATAATTATTATGATTATTCAGCACCAAAAAGTGAACAGACCAATAAAAAAAAACAACTACTTACAATAATAAGAAAGTTCTGACCTGTAAAGAGCTGAAAGTCTTCCATCTGGATGATGCTTGTTGTCATGAGCACAATCTGTGGAGCACTTTCAGAGAATGCCTTGAACAGATAGAGAGCGCTCAAATCGAAACTTAGAATCTCCGTGCCCCTGTTCTGGAAAGTGTACTTGCATTTAAAGCTGCTGATTGCAAGTTCCAACATACCTAAACACCTAAAAGGACAAAACATAAATACATCCAAAACAATGAATAAAATGCTCCAGATTAAAGCACTGTCACAGTCCATGTTTTCTAGGTGGGAGGGGCATACTCTCATTTCTCTGTCAATCACCAGGACGTATTGTCAACAATTCTATTAGCTCATATATCCTGAAGAGGGGTGATAGCACTTTCCTTCGAGAATGCTACAATGCCCTGTGATGCAGCATAAGCCACAGAGTGAAAAAGATGTGGTTGATTGGCTTCACCTGTCTATCAGGAAGCATGTGTTAGACTTCATTCTCACATAGTATCTGCTGTATGATTGGGGGACCTGGCTATTAGTGTTCAAATTTTGGGAAGAAATCACATCATTCAGCCAGTACGTTACAAACAAAATATTAAGCTCACTATTGTGTATGTTCCCCTTGTGGCAGCTCTGGCTATTCGGGGAATAACTCCAGTCAAGTCCTCTGAGGGAGCATGCTGTGGTGTCTGGCACCAGGATGGTAACGGATACTTTTGTTGCTGTGGTTTGCAATGTGGGGCCTCCAAAGTGTCAGATGTGTTTGTCCAGTTTTTTCCATGGGTTCCTGATCTGATTGGAGAAGTTGGGAGGTCGAGTGAGCAGCCTTAGGCCCCTTGCATGGTCTATCCCGTGCACAGTTGGCAGCAGTGCACTGGGTGTTCTGGGGCCTTTCTGTTGGGATCAGATGGCCTTTTTCTTCCTTATATATTTATAATAACTTATAAATACAAAATTCAGTTGTGGCAAAATGCAATTATGATTTCATTTATTAAAGGAAAAAGCTGTTTAAACGGTGGCATGGTGGCTAGTGGTTGGCACTGTCACCTTGCACCTCCTGGGTCCAGGGTTCAATTCCCATCTCTGGTCTGTGTGCATGGAGTTTTCATGTTCTCCCCGTGCTTGGTGGGTTCCTCAGGGTACTCCGGTTTCCTCCCACAATGCAATGACATGCAGATTAGGCTAATTGCCATTCCCCAAATTGCCCGTAGTATGTGTGTATGTGTGAGCCCTGCAATGGATTGGCACTCTGTCCAAGGTGTACCCCACCTCGTGCCCTAAGTCTCCTTGTATAGGCCCCAGGCCCCCTGTGACCCTGAATACAGTAAAAAGCAGTATAGATGACGAGTAAGACAATTTTTAAAATATTTAATTTAAAATAAGTAAAATTTTAAATTATGATTTCATTTATTAAAGGAAAAAAGCTGTGCAAACCTGACTGGCCCTATGTGAATAAATAATTAGCCACCCTTTGTTAACCACCCTTAGTGTTAACAACTGCAATCGAGCATTTGTGATAACTAGCAGTGAGTCTTTCACATCTCTGTGGAGGAATTTTGGCCTGCTTTTCTTTGCTGAATTGTTTTAATTCAGCCACATTGGACAGTTTTTGAGCACGAACGGTCTGTTTAAGGCCTGTGACTAGGCCATTCCAAATCCTTAATTTTGTTTTTTTGAGCCATTTAGAACTTGAACTTGGTGTGCTTTAGATCATTGTCCTGGTGCATAACCCAAATGCCCTTGAGCTTGCGGTCACAAACTGATGGCCGGACATTCTGGAATTCATGGTTCCATCAATTATGGCAAGTTGTCCAGGTCCTGACCATCAGACTACCACCACCATGTTTGAATGTTGGGATGGTGTTCTTTTTATCACATGTAAGGGGACGCACATCTTTCTTTCTTTTTTTATCAGTCCAGAAGATATGTGCCCAAATGTCTTGAAAATAATCAAGATGTTTTTTTGGCAAATATAAGACAAACGTTTGTGATCTTTTTGGTCAGCAAAGGCTTTTGCCTTGGAATTCTCCCATGGATGCTATTTTTGCCTTAGAAATAGCTTTGTAACTCTTTCCAGACTGACAAATGTCAATTATTCTGCTTCCCATCTGTTTCTTTAGATTGCCGCATGATGTGTGATATTTAAGTGTGCTTGACTTTGTCAGGCAGGTTCCATTTAGGTGATTTCTTGATTCAACAGATCTGGCAGTAGATTCAACAGATCAGGCATGGGTTTGGCAAGTGAAAGTTTGCGGATCAGGGGAGGGATTACTTTGCTATGAAGATTTGCATAGCTTTTTTTCCTTAATAAATGAAATCATCATTTCAAAACGGCATTTTATATTTACTCAGGTTATCTTTGTGTAATATTCAATTTGTTTGATGATCTGAATCATTTAAGTGTGACAAAATATGCACAAAAACTATGTGCTTGATGGGTTTTGCAAATGCAATTGACAATACTGTTCTTGCAAGAACTATTCCAGAACAGCTGACCTTTGTGTCTTGAAATAACAACTGGCTGCTGTTGGCATTAGTTACCGCTTGAACAAAAAATAAATAAACATAAATAGATATCATCTATATATTAAGTAAAAACACAGAAAATTACCAGACTGAAAAAGTTAATTAAAAAAAAAACAGATTTAGCACACGTTCTTATCTTGAAAAAATAATTGAATCACAAACCTGAGGAAGACTCCAAGCTGCATGATGTGCACCAGAGCCAGTAATCCATGTTCTTTCATAAATCTCTCTACTTTGGTGTCCAGGTTTCTAGGGGACTCAGAGTACCAAAGCCAGCTAAAGGTATTCAGTAGCACAGAGGAACTGAGTACTAGAAATATAAACACCCCCATTGAGAAGTATTTCTCCTCCTGATAAAAAGATACCATAGCCCATATATTTGCTGCCACATTCCAGAAGAAAAGTATCAAGGACAGTAGAGACGCGAGGACGTCTAAGGCATGCGTGCAGAAAGAATTGTCTTTCTTCATGTCCTGAGCTCAGGTTATGCCATGTCAGTACCGTAGCTTTCTGTCAGCAATCGTAGCATTTTCTGAGACTGAACAAGTCTAGCTTTTGTGCAGACCGCAAAATGAAATTGGCTTCTGAGACGTAAGACTTACATCTTGTTTAAACAATCCTTTAGTAAAACCAATACACTCCACCCTTGCAGTAGAGCAACTGCTGTTTGTTGTCCTTGAAAGTGATTCATAGTGGCATGTGGAAAAACCAGATGAAACACGTAGTCAAGCACCCTCAGAAAAAAAGAGTACTAGCCAACATGGTTTGATTGTTGCTGCATGGTTTATGGTTTAATCATGTTTTTTAAATGTTTTTTTATGTATATTACTGCATATACATGTTTCCATATAAAATATACAGTATACAGTATATTAAAAGCCACAAACTATCTCAGAGAATGCGTTCCTTAAAGTTTCTGCAAGCTTTAGCACATTGATCCAACCATTCCTATACATGCCTCTGTTTCTGTTTTTGTTTTATTTTGGCTCCTGATTCTCAGTTTAGGATGAGATACAGTGAATCCATGTAATCATCATAATAAAAAAAAAAATCAAGAAGATGGATCAAACACACAATAAAATTTGTCCTTCACACCTGACCATCACAACCACATGAGCTTGATGAACATCCGCTTCCATGTGTAGCCCCCCGTTTGCATTTTTCACTAGATGTTGAAGTCTTTCTGGAGATTTGTGGTCATTTAGCTCCAATAGGATTACTGAGATCAGGCACTGATGTTGAGATGTCAAAGAGACTCCAGTTCCAGTTCATCACAATGCTGTTTATTGAGAAATGTGATCAGGGTTTGTATTTACAGGAGTAAGTGCCTCAGAATCACTCCTAGGAATCAAAGGTAATTTTGGACTGAAAATATTCCTACCTTAAAGTAGGACATAAAAGATCTTTAGGAATTTTCCTACTCTTACTTTCAGTGAGGAGTAGGACTGCTTCTAGGAAAGCGTGTGACATCACTGTTTATGACACTGATAGCCACATAGTAGGCTTCAAATTATAGTGAGTGTTCTAGTTTTGACAGGGTTTAGTAGTTTTAAACAGCGGGAATCAGAATGGAGAAATCACTGCCAGTTGCGTGAAAGCTTGATGACAGACGAGACTCGGCTGCATGAAGTTATTCTAATTAGACTACTCCAATCACAACTGTTTCAAGCATATATAATAGATCGCTGTAATAGGGCTGTATAGGACTGTCATAATCTGAACAAAATTACTAAAAAAAAAAAAAGAAAGTTGAAAGACTAGTTGAGAGTGTTTTGCTTGCGGTGGAGGTAGTAAAAAGTAAAGACATAATTAAAGGAAAATTCTGCCCTACTCTTACCTCTAAAGATAAAAAGACAGTGGACAATTTGTGAAAGCATCAATGCCACCTTTAAGTCTGAAACACGTACCCCTGAGAAGTGTGAAAAAAGTATAAAGTGGTAAAGTACTGCTTATATCAGATAATCAAAAAAAATATTGTGTACACTGTCAATTTTTTAAAATAAATATATAAAAAAAATATACATGAAACATTTTGGTACACATAAGCCTCCTCATCTTTGTTCGGGATGTGTGTGCCATAGATGATTCCGACAACTCCAGAGAAATCAGCATATGAATGCAGCTTGTTTTCTTTTGATTTCACGCTATGCGGTGGGGAAATGTATGAATCTGTGTGATCTGTAGTGCTGTAAGACAACAAGGTGCTGAAGAACATCTGCATGTTTATATTAGCATATGGTTTGCTAGTAAAGTTTGAAAGAAAGAAAGAAAGAAAATCGCAAAGCCTTTATTCGTCATAAATGAATTGTGGAACAGTGAAACTCCATACCATGTTTTGTCTACAATAATGTGTACAGTAACTACATAGAAACTTTAACTAGTTGTAGAAATTCACTGCCATGTGATGCTTTTCCTCCTCTCGTGCACGCAGATTGGGATTCTTCGAGTCAGGGTTGAAGCTGTGAGACCAGATCAGGTTCGTTTTCAGGTTTTTCAGTTTAGCAGTAGAAATTCACAGCCATGTTTCTCATCCTTCTGTGGATGCCAGCTAAAACTGTTTCCTCAGGTTCAGGTATAGGCTCAGGGGTCTCACTCGTGTCCACCTCCAGACTATTATAACATTTTGTATCACATTCTGTTTTCATCTCTGACTCCTTATCTTTCAGAATTAGGATGTGTTAGGATGACATTTCCAGTAATTAACCAGTTTCAGCAGGACTCCTGTGATGTAAATGATCATTAATAAATGAAAACAGACAACTGACAACATAAAGTGCACGTGCAAATGTGCAAACAAAAGCAACAAAGTGACAGTGCGACAACATAACGTAATAATAAGGTGTTGAGGTGATGAGT
>JAOVVA010023592.1:0-16120 GCA_028565275.1 Leiocassis micropogon
TGCAGATTAAACTTCAGGCAGAGATCTGAGGACTGCAGGAGATTCAGGAAATTCTAGACAGACAGTTTTGTGTGATGCTGAGACAGAGTCTGTCTGGACAGACAGACAAACAGACAGACAGAAATTTTTCTAAGACTAGTTTTGGTTTCTTCCGTGTATGAAATGTAAAGACATCATTAAAAGAGCGAGTTCTGACCCAATGTACAGACAAAACCTTTCTCATATGTATATAGATGTGCAGAATGTGATATATAGAGGGGTATAAGAGGGTAAAAATATGTTGTGTGGGTGTGACAGCAGCAGTATGAGTGAAATGAAAAGTGTGTGTGTGTGTGTGTGTGTGTGTGTGTTATTGTTATTGCGCTCAAGGTTTCTAACCAATCATAAACAAGGCCTCATTCTTGTAAATTCTTGTAAGGATTTATTAACCTCACACAAGATCGCGCAAACGTTTTATTATTCTTTTTAATTCACGGTTTGGCTGAATGTTGCCACGCCCACAAAACACCATAAAAGGCCATATGAATTAAAGTGCAGTAAATCCTCAAAACCTACAGCTCTGGCATCGCTCCGGGTGCCATTACTTTTGTCATTTGCCTTCTTCTACTTTTGTCATTTCTCTCTTTCACCTCGTGTGTGTGTGTGTGTGTGTGTTGTATCACAGGCAATCTGTCCTGCCATGAAATACACTTCAGTTTATTGCAGGAGCTCCATAATTACAAACACACACACACACACACACACACACACACACACACACATAACAACAGCTCAGTGTTTGGAGTGTGTTCCTGCACCCGGACTGTTTTTCCGATCCTCCTGTTCAACAGGAAAATAACAGGTGCCTCAGCTAATAATCAATCACACACACACACACACACACACACACACACACGGTATTGTTATGATGGATATTGTCACTGCCCTGGACAAGGATTCCTATTTTGGACAGTGTTTGTACTCGGAGGTCGGCTGAAGCCGAAGGAGGAGGAAGAAGAAATTTCATGATTCTGTTTCTTGGTGAAATCACACCGACGTGTCACACGTGATTGTGTCAGAAATTTATGTGAAACCGTTACAAGCCCGTCCTGTCCTCCCCGTCCTGTCCTCCTCATCCTGTCCTCCCCATCCTGTCCTCCTCGTCCTGTCCTCCCTGTCCTCCCCATCCTGTCCTCCTCATCCTGTCCTCCCCATCCTGTCCTCCTCGTCCTGTCCTCCCCGTCCTGTCCTCCTCATCCTGTCCTCCCCGTCCTGTCTTCCTCGTCCTGGTTTGTCACATGATTGGCTTAGATTAGAGCTCACGTGTGTTACAGAAGCGTCGTCTAATCACATCACTACACGCCGGGGTTCTGGACTCGCACCAGGGGCGCTGCAGGACCGGTTTTAAAGACACAGTAATCAATGCCTCTGAGCAGAGCGTGTGTGTGTGTGTGTCTGCTTTATTATGACTGAGGGCACTAGGACTGAAGGTACTGACGAAAGCAGAGAGGCCACGCCTTCTTCACCTGGACTGTGACACAGAGAGAATGAGGGTACAATGACCACGCCCCCTTTGTGGCAGGCAGCGAAAGACCACAACTTCTTTCTTTTTGACTGACAGGCACAGTACAAGTAGAACTAAAGAAGCCACACCTCCTTCCTTATGACAGAGACTACTCCTCATTTATTAGGACTAAAGGTATAAAGGCCACACCTCCTTTAATAACTGACAGAGGCCACGCCTCCACTGTGCCAGACAGACAAACCACACCTCCTTCATTTTCTATACATTCACAGACAGACATAGAGGCCACGCCTCCTTTTATAACTGACAGACCAAGGTTACGCCTCCTTCTTTATTAGAACTGAAAAATCCACACCTACTATACTAGCACTAAAGGTATATACACGTTTTTACCAACTAAGGCCCACCTGCTTTACTAAGACTATAGAACATAGGCCACGCCTTCTTTTCTCCATTACTACAATTAACTTTACCATAACTAAAGATAGAGGCCACGCCTAGTTCACTGGGACTACAGATACAAGGGCCGCTCCTCCTCTGTGACTGACAGACCCAGATGCCACACCTTTTTTTTTTTTTTTACCAGGAGTAAGGCGCAGAGGCCACGCCTTGTTCTTTGTGATTGATAGGTAAGACCAGTGGCCCGCCTCCTTCTCCTCCTCATCATCATGGTTGCCATGGTTTCTGAGGTTGAAAGGGTGAGGCAGGAACGTGTGAGTGAGTCGTGTTTTTCTTCTTGGTACAGATTGCTGGCCAAGGATGGATGATGCAGAACACACACACACACACACACACACACAGCATCAAACTGGCAGGAGCAGTGATGACATCACACACAGGCTGCTCATTTGAGCAAGACATGAGAGAGAGCGAGAGAGAGAGAGAGAGAGAGAGAGAGAGAGAGAGAGAGAAGGTTTTTCTCAGGTGAAATTACTGTGTGTGTGTGTGTGTGTGTGTGTGTGTGTGTGTGTGTGTGTGTGTGTGTGGACTCTTTAATTCACACATTGCAGCCTGTCACTGGACATTGATTTGTTCGTCTTGCTCTGCCTCTGAACGCACTCAATCACAGCTAACGATCATCACTAAGCCCCGCCCACATCAGCACAGCCAGTCCTTTAGCCTTTGGGGTCTAGAAGACTTTTAATTAATAAAGGTTCCTTTTGATCAACACTTTAACGCCACTGCCTTCTACCAGGTATTACTTTTTACACAAAATTACACAAAACCCAGGCTAGGCCTCGCGCTTTAACGCTAACGATATTTTAAAATTTTGTTAACGCCAAAACATTCACGTGTCTGTGTAACACAGGGAAAGACTCCACGCTTCTGTATGCGAGGCTCCTTTTTTTAACATCAGGAAATTCTGAGCACGTCCTCACACCCGGATTAAATATCATGTGAAGGACAGATGGATGTACAGAAAGGATTTCGCACCGCTGATTCCACATAAGAAGGGCTCAGCCGAGGAAACCGGACAGTCTGAAGCTTAGCGGAGAAATTCAGCCCATTGTGGAGAAATATCCACAGCAGCTAAGCCTGGATTTGTAGTCATTACTGGCACAACAACTTGGCGCAGTGTGGTAGCAGAAACCGGTTGTTAACGTTAAGTCCACATGACTAACACCAATATAATAAATAAAATAAATCACATGCTTGATATGACAGGGTCAATATGCAGAGCAGTGTGTGTGTGTGTGTGTGTGTGTGTGTGTGTGTGTGTTTAAAGTCCACCTGAGATTACTGAGCTGCTTTAAAGTAAAAGTGAGATAAAGACCAGAGATCACTCCTCAGCCTGTAACTCCTGGAGGGTTTTAAGGAGGATTGTGCTCTTCGCTTATAACATTATCCTGAGCCTGGTCTTTGGCAGTGGAGATGGAGCAGAGCAGATGTTTCCTCAATCCTCTAACCACTGCTGAACAGAGACACTAATTTAGCTCATTATATTGGTTCTGCTGAAGCTCACAGTCCAGAAATTTCATTAGTGCGGGCATGGAGCAGGTCTATATTTATACAACACAAATTCTGTTTGGCAATAAACCCTACAAATCAGCCCTAAAGCCCGAACACCAGCCTTAAAACTCAAACATTAGCCCTAAAACTCAAACATCATCCTGAAAGCCCACCCATCAGCCCTAAAGCCCAAACCTCATCCAGTGAGACCCCTCCAGCTGTGCTCTAATTCCATCCAATATACAGTAACAGTCAGAAGTTTATTAATGTCTACTGCCAGTAATTGTCATCACACATGTAGTACACTCATAAAACAATACATAATACGGTTATTACGATTACGAAACCTCCCATGGAGTTGTGAAAATCAATAGAACACGCAAATTGATATATTTTTAACCAAGGTCATTGAATAGGCAAGGTGCTGCTGAAATACCCAGGGGACGTGGCATCTCCAAATCAGCACGACACTGTACTACACTCATTGAAATTACCAACCAAAAGTGCTAGAAATAAATCCAATAATGTTAGTGTATGTGTGTGCGTGTGTGTGTGTGTGTGCGCACGCATCTTGCCACTGTGCCTGATTTTTCTTTGGGGGAATATCAGCCCAAAACACCAAACATCAGCCAAAAACACCAAACATCAGCCCCAAAGGCCAAACATCAGCCCTAAAGCCCAAACATCAGCCCTAAACACCAAACATCAGCCCTAAAGCCCAAACATCAGCCCCAAACACCAAACATCAGCCTTAAACACCAAACATCAGCCCTAAAGCCCAAACATCAGCCCAAAACACCAAACATCAGCCCTAAAGCCCAAACATCAACCCCAAACACCAAACATCAGCCCTAAACACCAAACATCAGCCCTAAAGCCCAAACATCAGCCCCAAACACCAAACATCAGCCCTAAAGCCCAAACATCAGCCCCAAAGACCAAACATCAGCCCCAAAGACCAAACATCAGCCCTAAAGCCCAAACATCAGCCCCAAACACCAAACATCAGCCCTAAACACCAAACATCAGCCCAAAAGACCAAACATCAGCCCTAAAGCCCAAACATCAGCCCCAAACACCAAACATCAGCCCAAAAGACCAAACATCAGCCCTAAAGCCCAAACATCAGCCCTAAAGCCCAAACATCAGCCCCAAACACCAAACATCAGCCCTAAAGCCCAAACATCGGCCCCAAACACCAAATGTCAGCCCTAAAGCCCAAACATCAGCACTACAACCCAAACATCAGCCCTACAACCCAAACATCAGCCCCAAAGACCAAACATCAGCCCTAAAACCCAAACATCAGCACTACAACCCAAACATCAGCCTCAAACACCAAACATCAGCCCTAAAGCCCAAACATCATTCTAAAAGCATGAACACATCGCCACTCAAACTGGTAATAGAGTGTGAGATGTAACTGTTAAAGTACTGTAGCCTGAATTCTTTATAGTAATATCACTTAAACTGGAAGTACAGTATAATAACTACCATTTATCATGTTCGCTTGGCTAACAGTCCAAATTTAATTTAGAAATAAAATTCAAACACAAACTCTGTTTATATTTTATTATAAGCTAATGTGACAACAAGAACTGCAGCTGATAAAGGTAATATTTGCCAAATGGAATAACGTTCCAAATTAGAAATATATCCTCAGTTCAGGATGATAAAATAGACAAAATTAATTTAAAAAAAGAAAAAAAAAGAACTAATATTTCAGCTACATGGAAAAATATCCTGCAGACTGAGAATATGACCTGAATGTAGTTCGGTAACATGAAAGAAATTGTCTTATTCCATCGTGGGTCTCTTCCACCTCTTCATTATATGGATTAGGATGCTTATTTTGAACGAAACTGGCAATGTACAGAGCTACACACACACACACACACACACACAAGCTGATGGTTTTCCTCAATCGAGCACACAGCGAGAGTCAATATGCTTCTCGTCACTAAGCCGGCCCCATCCACAGGCTCCTGTCCTTTCTGAATGTCACTCTATTCTGGTCCGGCCACCTTCGGGTGATTAAAAAAGGTCACTGTATTAGCTAGTAGTTTCACCACCTGGGGCTCAGGGAGGAAAAAAACAAAACAAAACAAATACAAAACATGAATGTGGCCTCTGCAAGAAAAAGCCGAATGCTGGAATACACTCCGAGTGACAAAGTCTATTAAAGCAGACGTGAAATTTATCAAATAATCTGTAATAACACCTGATAAAAGCGAATTGCATTTTTATAACTCTGAGTTAAAAACCATGCTGGCGTGATTACAGTCTTTAAAAATGACCTCGGCGTTTCTCATACACTCTCCCTCGTGATAACTCCGCGCTCTCGGAGTGTGCTTCCCTCCAGCTTTCCAATTACAGCCTAATTGCAATAATCCGAGATGAAGCACCCGTGCTGCGCTCACCGGCTGCGCGCCATTTCAGCTCATCAAAACACGTCCCCGTAACTCACTCAGCAATCACCATCTGAACACACAGGGTCCTTACGGTGGGAACGAAGCGTGGAAGATTTATCTGTGTTGTCTTTTATTGATCAGAGTCGAGATCTGGAGCTGAAACAAAAACGATAAGTTCTGATATCAGGATCCCGCGTCGGCTGATCAACAAGACGCACATCAGGTGGTGGCGCTGTTGAGCTTCTGACTTCACACCTTAGGCCTGAAGTGTTTTATTCCTCTTACACCATGGCCATAAGCCAAAGATTACGGTTCGAAACAGACTTCAGCTGTACCTCGGTATAGGAAGGTAAGTTTTGAACAGCTCCCAGACGTAGGCGAGACTTATGTGGCGTTCGGTTTGGCTCGGCTCGGTCGCTCATATGCAGAATGTGTGCAGAGGCAAATTTGTGTGCAGAATTTCAATTCTTATGGTCAAAAATTCCTCACCAGTCTCGCTTTGCTTCTCTCGAGTCAGTCAATTAAATAAGCTCGTAAGGATCTCAAGAAACTCAAGAATTAGTTTGTTTTCTACTTAATCAGGTCATTCTCTCATAAATTCATTACAAACCCATCAACAAATTGTCAATAATTACACTTAATTTCACTTCTTTTGTTTTTCTCTGCACATACGGTCACCGGATCGAGTTATTGGTTAAACCCATAAGAGCCCAGACCCATTTGACCTTTAAGAGACATTACAGGGGATATAACACGGACCAAATAGACCACGCGGAACACAATCAGATATTACATGGCATTGTCCTTTTAGGGCTAAAAGCTCTAAGTTACACACATCACAGACGTATTGTCTTAATTTGTTTCCTATCAATTTGTTCAATCAGAACGTGTTTAATGTATAATACCAGATGTTATTAAATGATTGGAATTGGTAATTAGATAGAAACAAATAATAAACAAACAGGCTTTTCAAAATTACCTCCTTCTGTCACACACGCGACGCAGACACACCACCAACTTGGAAACGATGTCACAGGAACACAAATTTACAGACTGCAAATGACTGCACCTGGATGTTCATTAGATGACACTTAGGGATTTTATGAGTTAAAGTCAAAGAATAAAGCTGAATAAGGAACCTTCCAGAATATTTAAAGTGTTTGTAACACCTGTGTCAGTGCACAAATGGTCAGAAAAAAAACGAACAAAAAAACAATATCTCACGCGGAACTTTTGTTTGTAGGTGAGATACTGTACATTATTTAAAAATAAATAAATAACAAAAATATAAAAAAATCTCATTTACACACCTCAGACCTTTTTAGATCAAATATCAGAATGTCTCCATGCGAAGGCTTTCCTTCTTGAAAGATTCTTCGAGAAACACGTAAACATTTCCAGATGCACCAGAATAGCGTTCGCTCCATCATAACCCCGAGATCATGAGATCAAATCCGTCCATCTGAGGCCAAGAAACCAAGGAAGGTAAAAATGGTCCTTGCTCTCTGGGTGGGAGGGGCGATCTCAGCGAGGCTAGCCAATGGGGGGTGTCTGTGAGGTGGAGTATGCGGAAGAGGGCGGATAGCAGCCTGATAACAGCTCGAAAACATGCAGCTCTGGTGTTCCTGTGCAGGAAGCGCTGTTAGCCGTGACCTTTCTTCTTTGATCGTTCCTGTAGTTCATTACGACGTTCCACAAGAACAACACTGACAGTTTGAGATGATGTACTGTACGCCATGGAGTCCTGTTTAAATCCGTTCTATCTAGAGGACAAAATAAGGACAGCTGCATCCCGAGGCTACGTCTAAAGGCAGCACTGCAACAAAGCGTAATTATAATAGAGGAGACAACGCTGACTAATGAAATCAGCTCGCTGACTGCTCTTTAATAACGAGTGTTTGGTTTCAGAGACCACAGTCCAGCCGTACAGGAGCGTGGTTAATGAATACACAGGTCAAAGGTCAGCTAGATAACGTTACCGTAACCTTCAAGACCTCTACTGGCCTTTGGGGAAATTCAGTTTTAATCAAAATGTTGGTTTATTTTACGAAACCAGTGTACAGAAGAGTGTTTCCAAACTGCAAGATAATCGAGTCAGGCGAAATTCAAGCAGCAGCCTGGAGAGCTATTTAGAGTTATTTATAGATTCATGGTCATGATGAGCGATCGGTCGGTCGCTCCTCGGCCGCAAAAGTAAACTGAGGCTGTTTTTATTCAACAAATCTATAAATCATAAAACCTCGTTAAAGTCGCGTTGAGCTCCAGACACTGAAACAGCTGCACTTTCTGATAAAAACGGCGCTCTGGTTCAGCTCGTGTGCCTCAGAGTGTAAGGAAACGGCTTTAAACTGCTTACACACCTCGTGACCGGTGTTTAATTAAAACTACCCTGATGTACAGTATAATTAACTCCTGCTGCGCCGTCATTACTAAATTATTCTTCACTTCTATAAACAGTAAATCGACGGTGCACACAAACTCGCCACAACAAACAAATAGCAGGTTTTCACACAACATATCATTTACCTCCATTTTTTGCCATGGCCACAAACACCATAAACAAAAAGCTAAATGGTGAGTAAACAGTGACATAGCGCCTCCTACTGTAGGCACGGTATGTCTAATCTAATCTGATCTAATCAGTAGAGCTGGCAATTAAACCACGTTTGTTCACGTAGTTGTTACAAAGCGAGAAAATGTTCACTAGGTGTGTGAGTGTGAAATAAGGTTTTAAAAAATTATGTGACAATGTAACATGTGTCGAAAAAACTGCAGTCACTCATGGACAATCTACGATTATATGAAGCCAAACATTCCAAACCGTTTACAGACGTACCGCGCAAGAAATTTGCCTCAGCATACGAAGTATTTTCGGCTTATGAGCGACTGAACCGAGCCGAAACGAACACTGGCTAAGTCGCGCGGACGTCCAGGAACCGTTCAGCACTTGTTTGCGTCAGTGGAAAGCCGAGTGAAACGAGTTTACTTTTTTTTTTTTTTTGTGGGCAAGATGTAGTGAAGACATAGCACTGTGTGTCCTGAGGACGGTAGCAAGAAGAAAACGGAGCTGCATTCAGTTCGATTTTTAAAGCAGCCGGTGCCGAGAGGAATCATAAATTAAGGTTAAGTGAGGTTTAATGTCTATTTATTTCTTATTTTACTTCATTTACATGGCTTTTCTAAATGTTTTAATTGTTTTGGAGGTTGGAGCAGATTACTCCACATTAACATTATTTCCTATGAGACGATGCGTTTCACAATACGAAATTTCACCTTAAGAAATGTAATGAAAATTTTCGCCTTTAATCTGGAGTGAGTTAAATTTGTACGTATGCCAAGGTATCGCTGTACGTAAAAAAAAACAAAATATATTTTTTTAATCGCAGTCACTCATGGACAATTTACAAAGACGATTTTACAAACCTGAACATGTCGAAGCGTCTCAACAATTTATTAAAGTGTGCAAATTTACACAATTTCAGGAGTGAGGATACAAACATTCTTTATGGGTTTTTTTTGTAGCTACAGAATCTGTGCCTCTGGTCTAGACGCTCCTTAATGAATACAATTTGCAAATTTCCGTGAACAGTGTAATGAGCAAATATACAATGTATATAAAACAAACAATGAAAAATTGCAGCAAACCTGAAAATTTCCTCAACCACTGTTAGCTACATGAAGTGTGTGTGTGTGTGTGTGTGGATGAGGTGATGAGGAGACTCAGGTGTGTGTGTGTGTGTGTGTGTGTGTGTGTGTGTGGATGAGGTGATGAGGAGACTCAGGTGTGTGTGTGTGTGTGTGTGTGTGGATGAGGTGATGAGGAGACTCAGGTGTGTGTGTGTGTGTGTGTGTGTGTGGTGAGAAATAGTAAAACACACTCCAGCAAGTGGATCGCTGCACCACGATGTCACGTGAAGCCGAACGCATTTGAATTGTTGCTTTTGTTTTCTTTTTCAAAGGAATAAAACTGGAACTCTTACGTCCTCGTCCTCGCGCGCGGTCCCGCGTCGGCGCTCGAGCTGCGGCTCAGGGCTCCTGGTCGCCTTGTCGCGCGCGCCGAGCAGACGGCTGGCCTCCGGGGGACCGGGGAAGGATGCGCTCGTGTTGATCTTCCCAGTGAACCTCTGGTAGAGCGAAGCCATGAGTGCAAGCGTGTGCGTGTGTGTGTGTGTGTGTGTGTGTCTGTGTCTCGAAGCGAAAGCACGCTGCTTTAATTCATGCAGTGCTGTTTGTCCCCTCAGGATCCGATCACTCGCGCGTCAGACTCTCTCCTACCCGGGTCTCTGCTTTAGATTCAGCGCACGTTGCTCATCTCAGAGTCTCCTCTCTCTCTCTCTCTCTCATGCACAATACTGTCCAACACACACACACACACACACACACACACGGCAAACTCAGTGTGGTATTAAAAAATGAGAGAAAGAGAGAGAGAGAGAGAGAGAAAAGGATTGAGGGAATTGTGTCCTGTCGTCGCTGCAAGTGGAGACAGAGAGAAAGAAAGGAAGAGACAGAGAGACAGGGGGGGGGGGTGTCCAGATGCAGCAGCCAAGCGACGCGCGCGACGTGCATAAGAAGTGAGCTCGAGCGCTGATCTCCGGCTCCGTGATCACACACACACACACACACACACTGCTATAGAGTAACACGCGGAGATCACAAACACTCACACACACCTTCTCACACACATTCACGCTCTAATCTAATCTAATCTGATCTGATCTGATCTGATCTGATCTGAGTGCTGGATCATCAGGATGTTGTCTCCGCATCGCAGGATGCTCAGGATGCTCAGTGTGTCAGCTTTCCTCCCAAACCCCCTTCTCCTGTCTCACTTCTGGAGCTGAAGGTTGAACTTACTGCAGGAGGCTTGGGAAGAGCTGCAGCGTCACCTGGTGGCCCAAACGCAGTCCTGCAGTCTGCTGGGGTTCCCTTCACCGCCGACAGATCTCACGGCAATGTAAAGAAAGTTCTGTCCTGATAGCGGATGAGGAAATCTTAATAAATAAAGTAAATTAATACTTAAAAAAATATTTTTTGTTTGTAAAAGAAAACATATTGAAAAGGACATGGTGTAATGTTTTCTTTCTTTGGTTTTTATCACATGCGCACCGATTACTGTTTCGTTTTCTTTTAGCTAAAACAACAACAACAAAAAATTAGTACAGGAATTTTGCATAACATACACACACAATATCCAAATAAGTAAATAAATAAAATAACAGCATACATACAAATTTTATTTTTTAATGTGCACACATGGAATTTTGTCATATTATTCTCACATGATTTTTTTTTAAAAAAGGAAAAGATTTTCCAAAATATATATTTAAAAAAATTGTCATATCTTGTAAAAATGACAAATTTGTACAAGACTTTTTAAAAAACACACACAAAAACAAATATACATACAAAAAATTCTCTTTTTAAAATTTTTTTAATTTTATTTCCACATGATTTGTTTTTCGATTTTCCAACAAATTAAGTCCAATTTATTGTGTAAATCCTTATAGATAATTACCTTAAAAACACTTTACACCATGTCATTTTCTTTCAGGAAAGATAACTTGAGAAAATTGAAATTTATATAGAATAAACAGAATAGAATTTTTTTACGTATGTAGGTTTCTTATGTTTTAGTTTTTAAACCTTCCTGTTAATTTCATCTTAATACGCTTTGTCAGAACGTCATTTGTGGTAATCATTGCCCTTCCAAAAAAAAAATTTACATCATGTGTAGATCCACGTGTATATATGATCTATCTCATTTCAGTTTGCATAAACACAAAATTTGGCAAATGTTAGTGGGGTCAATCCTTATGCAAGGCTCTTTGGGGTGTGCAGCATTGAAACAAGAGCTTGTGCAATTACATCGACACAGCACATTTTTTTTTCTAGTTTGTTCATTTGTTCTAATAAATTCTGTCTTTATTTAATTTGTGCTTACAAGATACAATTTGTTCCCACGTTTTGGTTAATTTGTGCTTACGATCTAGTAAAAAGACCGAACAAACTATGAAAAATGTATATATTACGTGACTCTCCCAGGGTTCTGTATACTACTATAAAATTTACACAACGGCTGTCGGGAGCTCAATTTTCAGTCTCTGTGCTGCTGTGAAATGAACACGCCGGTTTGATAATGCACGCGAATGCAAACACCGGTCTTCATCCATGAGGTGCGCTGCTGATGGCTCCGTCTTAATCGCACCGCAGATATTAAGGAAGCAGTGAAGCACAGATGGATGCGTTAATGGCGTGCAAGAGTCAATTCATCTGGTTTGTTTTGCTGACGGAGGCTTCTGTGAGCGTGTCAGCAGATCGAGGAGCCGGCTGCAGGGTGCTTACTCACGGCTCAGCCGCTGCAGGCTAAACGACTCGCACGGAATTGATTTCTGGCCCGGGTGTGAATGAAAAAGATTGAAACAATATGGAAGCGTGTGACTGTGTGTGTGTGTGTGGGTGTGTTAGATGGGAGAGCTGAGATAAAGCTAAGTAACTGTTACCACCCAAAACAACTAAATGTTGTTTTTCTTCAACAGTCTACCAAATGGTTTGTTGTCAAAAAGTCATTCATTGTACTTTTTATCCATTAATTGTTACTATAATGATGTTGTGAAGCGTCCATGCCACTAGCTTCTCTTCTGATTTAGCGCCTACAAACACTCATGCAGGTTGAGACCAGCCTCTTATTTTTGTCTCTTTCTCTTCTTACTTTCTTGTCCTGAAGATTTACATCTTTACCACCGAAAGGTTACAAAGCACTGACACTGAAGACTCCATCCAATAATTGTTCAATAAGCAACAGAAAACTTCACCATATCGATGGTTATATATCTGGGCAGGCAGTTCTGAGGGCTACTACAACCCCGGTTGCTAGGCAAAACAGGCAAAACGCGTGGAACCTGGTTACGCCAGTAAATAAGCCTCCTAAATGACTCACTCTGTGTGCGGACACTGGTTAAAAACAGAAAAGTTAAAACACGAATGACAAGTGGGAAATTTATGTTCAAAAGAGAAAAGAGAGGATTTCTGTCGCAGTGATTAAGCCAAATGCAGGCATTGCTTCAGCCTCAAGCCAAATTATCATCTTTGTGAGGGGCATGCAGAACACCTGATTAGTGGTTGGTTCATGGGTTACAGGCACGCGCCATACCTGCTCCTCAGGAGGCCGAACCTGAGGGATCCCTGGGGGACCCCATGAAGTTAGGTGCTGCTGAGCTTTCTTCTAAGTGGCAGGCCTCAAGTGGCTGTAAAAGCACTTGCCTGTATTGTGGGTAGGTCGGTCATTGCTATTCTCACTAGGCTGGTGTCAGCTCAGGGAGGAGAACCTGTGATGACCTGAATCTCCAATCCTTAACATATAGGTCTTTTAATTTTGGCCATATTCACCTGGGCAGAGTGTAGAGTTATAGAGCAGCAGATCATTTTATTGTGAAGGGGATAGTGAAGCAACAGGGACTATCAGTGCCCTCGCTTTTACATTCCATTCTGGTTGCAGCACTGGATGGATGACCCTTGGAGTCAGGGCCTATAACCAATCAGACTGTGCCTGTCATGCTTCAACTGGGCCAACATACTGGAAGCCCAACTTTTTATGTAAGTCAGGTGCCAGTGCTACAACTATGGTTAGGGTTTCTGTGGTTTCTCCAGCAACACTGGATTGGTTAACCCCCTTTGGTTTGGTGTGTTGTTCTCAGTGTCCACAGAATTTTCTGAAGGGTATTCAATCATCATCACTGACACCCTCAGAACCTTGATGAATTCTGCATTTAAATGTGCCTTCAGAAGTGTTCTCTAAGTTAGATTTATAGTGTGTTCTATCTGATTTGCATCAGGGCAGGAAATGAGTTAAAGGCTATGTTCAGCCCTCCCTGAGGACACTAAGAATACCTTGTAATGCCACTTTTGCTTAATAGATGCTCCAGCGGTCTTTCAGTCCTTCATAAAAGAGGTCCTTTAGGGATCCCTAAAACATTTTACTTTTGTTTATGTGGACAGTATTTTGGTTTTCAGCAACTCACTGGACGAACATGTTTACATGTGCATCGGCTGCTGCAACTTCTCTTAAAAACCAGCCTTTTTGATAAACTAGAGAAATCACAGTTTCACATAACCACAGTTTTGTTTCTGGGCTTTATGACTTTCCAAGGGAACCTAAGCAACTGAGAGTGACCAAGGTCAGTGTCGGTTCACTCAGTCTAACGAATCTTGGGTTTTGGCAACATTATCAAGAATTTTATTTGGAAATTTAGAATCTTGACAGCCCCTCAGTGCTCTGAGTAAGAGGACCACTAGGGATTTAAGTGGACAAAAGAGGCACAACAAGCCTTCAAAACGCTTAAGAACAGGAGACAACTGCCCCAGATATCAACTGCCTATGAATGCCAAATCTGGAGATTCATGCATCATTGCATCTCTGTGCATACTTTTCCCATCACTTGACTCTATCTGAGGTGAACTATGATATTGGAAATCATCAGCTTTTGGCCATAAAATTGGCTTTGGAGAGATGGAGGAACTGGCCAGAGAGAGCCAAACACTAATTTATTATTTGGACAGATCACAAAAACCTGGCGTATATTCAGGCAGCAGAATGTTTATTACTTTGACAGGTCAGTCGATTCTTATTTTTTGTCTGCTTCAATTATCTGTCGCTGTTTAGACAAATTTCAACAACTGTAAACCTGGTGTGCTGTCAAGACACAAGCCAGACCCAGGAGAGGGTCCTCCAAATAAGCTTTATGTGCCATTGGCGCGCTTGGGGCCACACAGGACACCCTGGACATGAGAAATTCTACATCAACATTTCTGGTGGGCCGGGATGGACAAACCTCTGGATGTGTGTGGGGTACTTTGTTCAGGGCAGTCACTGAACATAATGTGGCTTATGTCACCTCCTGCCCATACCCACCCGCACATGGTCCCATCTTTCATTTGATTTTGTTAAAGGGCTACCAGCAACCCGAGGGAATACAGTAATATCAGTTATTATGGATCGCTTTTTCAAAGCATGTAAGTTCATCCCCCTACCTAAACTTTCTTCAGCCAGGGAGATGGGGCAGCTACTTCTTCAGCACAGGGTTTGGGTTCACAGCCTACCAGCAGACTTGGTTTCAGATTAGGAACCAGACAACTCACCAGTTGATGCTGGAAAACCTTTTGTAACCTCTTGCGGGCTACAGTTAGCCAGTCTTCTGGCTTTCATCGAGAATCTAATGGATAGGCTAAAAGGGTCAACCAAGATCTAGAGCACTCCCTCAGGTGTTTGGCATCCTCTAAACCCTTTTCATGGGTGGAACATCTGATCTTGCGAGTATATGCACAACACCCTGTGGCACTCGTCGCTGGGCATGCCACCATTTGGGTGCCAGTTTAATTTTCTTCTAATATTCTTTTTGGACAAGTAATGTGAAGTAGTGGTCCCCAGCATGATTGGTGTGACACAGGGCCTGGGAGAGATGGCCACATACAGAGGGCCACATACAGCTAATCAGAAGAGGGCCCACAGTTTCAACCATGGCATGGGTATGGTTGGCCATTAAGAAGCTTCCATTGTAAATGGAGTCCAAGTTTGGCACTCTCGCTGCATGCCCGGCTTTCATGTCTAAGGCTAATGCCATTCCACTGCAATTCCCTGACAAACCTTAAACAACCAAACTGCTTCACATAATTGATGGAGCCCCAGGATTTATGGTTTGATAATACGCACAAATACTCCCACTTTTCCCCACAACACACCGTCCCTTCCAAGTCTGCACTGAAATCCCCATACACGTTCCTTAGCACTCAGTTACATCTTGTGCCACCTCCCTTTTCAGATTACTCACATCTCCTAATATGTTTACAGTGACATTTCACTATACACGTAATCCTTCAAATGAGCAGTTACTATAAAAAGAAAGAATGAAAAAAGAGAAATATGCAAGTAAAAGAAAAAGTTCCCTGTCAAAAAGGAGACAATTCAAAGAAACAAGCAAGATAAAAGAAAAAAGAAGAAATTAGGAAAACAAGAAGAAAAATAGAAAAACACAATCTGTTTAACACAATTTAAATCCTGCAATCAAATTCCCTGAACAACACAGTATGTAAATATTTCACTTTTTCATTTTTGTCTTCCTTCCTGTTTTACTGTGTTCACCAATTATTAAATAGTTTTATTTAAAGTGGTCCTATTATGTCATTTTAAAGGTTGCTAATATTGCTTAATGAGTCTCTTAAAACAGGTTTACATGTATGCAAGGTCAAAAAACACTTT
>JAOVVA010023622.1:0-16117 GCA_028565275.1 Leiocassis micropogon
TATATGTAGAGTTGCATAAACACCCTTCATGACTCCTTAAAAGAAAGTGAAATTTTGCCGTTTCAACATGAAAGGACTTTTGCATACTGTATATTCCTTATCTGAGGGTAGTTTTCCTCATTATTTTATAAAGAGAAACTTCCCCATCCCTCAAACATTGCTAATTTGCATTTTTAAATATTTTAAAATTCTCAGAAAATTTATTTATTCAACTTACCCTGTGTCTGGTTGTATGAGATCTGGCATCCATCCCAGTGCAATCAGAGCATGAAACAGGGAATGCCCTGAATGGGAACTCAGTGATGCACCAGGCCCAAGCACACATCCAAGCACACATCCACACACAAAACCTAATCAACCTGCAACACATGTCTTTGGGCTGTGGGGAAACTGAAATACCCAAAGAAAACTTACAAAACAAATATAAAAACTGCACACACAATGTCTAAAAGCAAAAAATGTCTAAAAGCAAGATACACACCCCAACCTAAGAAGTACTAACCCACTGCCTTCTTCCCCGCAGCTCCACTTCAACTCCCCATTTAAAATATTGTGATATTTGTGTTTTTTCAGTGTTTAAATGTGCATGATATTAGGACTTGTGAGGGTGATCAGAATTGAGTTCATAAAATATATTAGAAAACATATTCAGAAAATATATAAAAATATATCAGCATGGTGTGAGTTTAAGAAGTCCATAACAAATTTACTATTAGTTACATGATCAGTAATGTATATAAGAAACTTTATATAAATCTTATCGATATGTAAATGTAGTTTGGACTGACACCGCCATTTAATAAGTAAGAAATATTCTACTAAACTGCACTAAAAACACAAGGTTCTTCATGCTTTAGGCTTTGAACCAATCATAGATCAGACTGAATTTTTATAAATAATCCTAAGAGGCAGGATTTCTTGAGCTTAAGTGAAGGATATATAAATATATATTTAAAATAAATGTTTGTCTGTACATTGGTCAGAATTTGCACTTTGCATGATCTCTTAATGTTTAATGAAGGACCCAAAACCAGTCTCAGATTTTTTTTTTTTTTTTGTCTGAATGTCTTTCTGTCTGTCTTATAAAGTGTCTACACTCTATAATAAACAAAAAATGTTTAATTTACAATTTAATGCTTACATTTATCTTTAGTTACCCTAAATTGGTCAAAACAAACCCAATATGAGCTCAATCCTTTTACTGAATACACATTTAGATTATCTCTTCAACATGTCGGAAAACGTTAATATGTAAAATTTGATGATAAGTAATACTAGAAATGTATCCAGTCATAACTGGTAAAGTTGTTGGAGTCTATTTCCACCACTAAAGGAAAATATGAAGGGAGGGAAGATTGTCATGGTGAAAACAGTAATAACAATGACAAATCAAAATTACGAGATTAAAATGTCAAAATTCTAAGGAAAAAAGGGAACATTTGGACTTACTAAAAAAATAAGAAAAATAAATATGAAAAGAAAATAACCCTTTCAATTTTTTTTTTTTTTACAATCATTGTATATCCATGAAGTAAATGCCCCACAATCTGTTGTTTATTGCTGCCATCTTATTCGCAGATGCAGTATATAAATCTCTACTGTTGGAACTGCCAGGCAGGAGGTCTAGAGGAAGACCAAAGAGGAGATTTATGGATGCAGTGAGAGAGGACATGAAGTTAGTTGGGGTGAGAGAAGAGGATGCAGAGGATAGGGTTAGATGGAAGCAGATGATTCACTGTGGTGACCCCTGAAAGGGAACAGCTGAAAGACAAAGAAGAAGACTGGGGCACAGGCCACTCTGATATTCAGTTCACTTATTGTATTGTTTTGTGAAAAGATAGAACATGGGAGTGCTGTATTTCATTGTGCAAGAAATTTATAAAATTTAGACAAAATACATTCAAATTCAAATTTTATTTGTCACATACACAGTCATACACAGTATGTGACAAATAAAATTTAAATTTGAATGTATTTTGTCTAAATTCTAGACAGTATTTCATTGTGCAAGAGATTTATAGAATTTAGACAAAATACATTACGCTTTATTTTGTGTATAGAGTTTTAAACAAACTAAGACACATTTTTCTGGAATTTAGAAAACAGGAAAATAAAACTCATTAAACCTGTTTAAATACCCTTCAAAGGTCTAATCTCACTCTTACTCATCGTCCGCTTTATCCTATGTTCAGGTTCGTGGGGGCCTGGGGCCTATCCTGGGAGACTTAGGGTACGAGGCAGGGTACACCCTGGACAGGGTGCCAATCCATTGCAGGACACACACAAACACACTATGGGCAATTTGGGAAATGCCAATTAGCCTAATCTGCAGGTCTTTGGACTGTGGGAAGAAAAGTAGAGTACCCAGAGGGAACCAACCAAACACAGAGAGAACATGCACACCCCATGCACACAGAGAAAGGAATCAAACCCAGACCCTGGAGGTGCAAGGCAACAGTGCTAACCACTACACTACCATGCCACCTCAGTAGTCTTATATTTTAGTAATGTCTTAATTATCAAAGAATCTATTTCATATAATAAATAAGTAACTACTTTTTACCTTAAACTGTCTATCCTAGCATGTGAAAATAGACATTTAAATTTGCTTAGTGGTTCATAGAACTGAAAAGAAGTGTTTATAATGCACATGATTAAGTTATCTGAACTTAATTTAAAATGTATTTATAAATTGTTTTCTTTAAAAACAAATTTCATGAGTTTTACTTTTGCTACTGCCCCCTATAGGTGCAAAAAATAAATTTTGTTCCTCTTCCTGCAGATGTGTTTTGTACTGAGCCTTAATGGATTAACTGTAAATACACCTCAGTACAATAAATAATTTAATAGTGCTGCCAGAGATGAACCATTATGTTGATGTATTTTTTTTTTTAAGTACAGAGTTTTTTCAGTCCTACTATTTCACTTATATTAGGTCTACCTGTGGACAAGTGTACTGCAGAGAGATGTATATGAACAGGATTGGAAAATTAGGAAAAGATTTGCATAAAATGCATCGTCAACTCTCATGTCACCTTGAACACTCAGGTTTTCTTACTGATTAGCTCTCTTAAACTTAACCCAACTCTTTAACTTTAATTCTCTTAAACTTAACCCGAAATAAACAAATCACCTTTTCACTGTGATCAGCTTATTAGAGCATAACATTTTATTTCGTGCCATATGCCAAATACCTGGACAATCATGTAAAACAAGCATTTCTCATTAAAGTAGCAGGTGCTGTGCTCAGAGTGTAAAAGACTCTGACAGTAGTTCCAACCTCAAGGATCACAGAGAGGCGCTCATTCTAATATGCTACAGTTGTTCTACATTTTACACAGAAACATATAATGGACGCTATAAATTTAAATGAATTAAATAATGTGGGTAGGACTGCTGATATGGTGAGGTTCTGTGAAAGAGAAGGAATGTAATAATTTGACTACATTATTTGAAGTGAACAGATTTTGTGTTCTTAACAGATAGTAATACAAATAGGTTCATGTTTAAAAAGTTCTAGAATATCCTTCCAATTAATGTTTAGTACTCAGACACAGTCTCAGTGTTTAAGTCTAGGCTAAAAACCTATTTATTTAGCCAAGCATTTTCATAAATAGATTTCCCTTAGGTAAGAGAGCAGATCTGGGGGACTCATGGACGTAGAGTATTATGCTGAACTGGTATGTTTGGATGCTGTCTTCCCCACTCTCACTGATCACTCTGGTTTGTTGACGGTGAAGTGATTGGTCGCTTTACACCTCAGGGAGCCCTCAGGTCTTGTTTCCTTTTGGGTTTTCCTTTAAGTTATGCTGTCATAGTTAGTCCTACCAGAATCCCTGATTGCACTCTGCACTAAACATGTCAACTGACCTTACTGTATATACTATGTGACTGTGACCATACAGTAACTAACTGTTATCTCTCTTCTCTTCTCTTCTCTTTTTACTTTACTTCTTGTTCTCTCTCAGTCTCTCTCTCTCTATCTCCTTGTCTTTCTCTTCTCGAACTACCCATGCCGCTCCTGAACTGCCAGTGATCCAGACCCCCTCTGTCCTGTGGACCTTTCTCACTTCTATAATTATTCAGGTTGGCAAACTCATTGCACGTAGACTCGTGTGGTCTGCTTGGGATGCCTGTGGTGACTGGGGACGGTTCCACTTTACCATAACGACGGTCCGGGCCTCGACTGATGCAGACAGCTGTTTTCTGAGGACTTGTGACTGCAGTCGATCAATAGTTCAGGACTGGAATTTAATAAAGTCAACCTGATTCATCAATAACAAACTGGACTCCACATTAACTAAAAACTGTTAAACTCCAGCTTCCTAAAACACAGTATAATTGCACAACAATTCCTGCTATCTGTTAGCCCTCAAATGAGGATGGGTTCCCTGTTGAGTCTGGTTCCTCTCAAGGTTTCTTCATATTGCCATCTCAGGGAGCTTTTCCTTGCCACCGTCAACCTCGGCTTGCTCATCAGGGACGATCGGATCATTTTGATTAATATTCATTGTCACATTTCATACAAATTTCTATAATTTTCTTTTGATCCTGTAAAGCTGCCTTGTGAGAATGGCCATTGTTAAAAGTGCCCATACAAATAAAATTGAATTGAATTGATTTGAACTGAATATGATAGAAATTTAGCCAGAAATCTGGTTGAGATTGTAGGTCTGTATTGGGACTGGGATGGCTATTAGTTTGTTGTGGAACTGTTAAAGCCACAATTCACGTGTGCTGCTAAAGGTTGTCGAATGTCTACTTCCAGGAAAAGTTTATTTTCACTTAATTTTTTCACTTTGTGTTTTTAGGAAATTATTCCTCAACCTGTGAAAACAGACTGTTTTGCACATTGTTGGACACATTTTGTATTATTCCTAAATTTACTAATTAAACATTTAGTTTCACTGTTCATTAAATATTCTTTAAAAAGAATAAATAAATAAATAAATAAATACATTTTAAAGAGGTTTTTGTAAGGAGAATCCATTGTTCTGTGTCACTGTGACTCTCTTGCGCAGTAATACACAGCTGTGTCTTCAGTTTGCAGATTCTGTCCTTGAATTGTTATTGTGTTAGTAGAAGTGTCTCTGGAGATGCTGAACTTATTTTTCAGTTTGTCACTGTAAGCTGTACCCCCACCACTACTGATATATCCAATCCACTCCAGAGCTTTTCCTGCAGGTTGTCGGATCCAAGCTGTAGTATAGCTTGTAACTGAATATGAAACCTTACAGGGGATGGAGAGACTCTGGCCTGGCTGGACTGTCATGGCAGCAGGCTGAGTCAGTTCCTCAGCTTCGACATCTGTGGCAGAAAACACTTGGTAATTTCTCACACAATATACGGTATACTGCACATTTATTAATATTCTAGTAAGTAAATGAATTTTATAAAACACTCACAGGAAGCAGCTACCAGCAGGAGCAGTAGAGATATAGAGAACATGGTGTGTGTTGTTTGTGCTGGCATCTCCACTGTTCTTCAATGCTTAACAGAGACCATCACATACATAAATAGAGTGATAAGCCCACCCTGATGCTTGCTTTTGCATATTTGGTGATGATGCACGGATTCACAAGCACAGTAAATGTTAAAAAATAAAAACAAGTACATTGTAAAAGAGGTAAATGCAAATGATTTACTATGTAAAGTATGCAACAAAAATAACCATTGATGAAAACAAGACCCAATAACTGTTGATATGATAAAGAAGCACACACACACACACACACACACACACACACACACATACACATACGGCTGCTTTTTCCTGTATACTGTATGTATATTTTTTAATTAGGACTTTTTTTTCAATCTGACTTAAAGTTCACACAAAAAAGAAACTGCAAAGAGTGAAGCCCACCACCCTCAGAACTTTTCAGTGTCATGAAAGTGATAGCTTCACAAAATATTGCATTTGCAATATCCCAATGCATAAGAATAAATATAAGAATAAAACATGTGATTTGTTATTTTTAAATAGATAAATCATTGCAATGTGAGTCAAACAGCAAGGCTCTCAGAGTCTGAAACCAAAAGAAATATTTTATAGGTAGTTTGATTGACATGACAGTGTTTTTTCATTTACAAAAATACTAGATTTCCTGCAAATGTATAAACATATACACATTCACATAACATCTACTCCTGTTTATTTACTGACCATTTGTGACAAATTAAAAATGTTTTGCATTACTAATGAAATTTTAGAATAGCTGAAGCTGTTTTCCAGCACCATTATTTAATTTTTCAATAAATATAAAGAGATAGACACTTTATTGTCATCATAGTAATACAGTTAAAGTCGTTTGATAGCTCTCAGAGACCAGCAGCATGAAAGAGGATGTATGTAAAAATAAACCAAAAAAATATAGAAATATAACAATATTAACAATACAATAGAGTATATGTGCAGTGGGATTTGGATGGTCCATACAGTGCAGTGCAAGCCGGTATTCTCAAAAAGAAGAAAGTATTATGCAAATTGTAATATTTATAATTACAGCCCTGGATGTTACTCGTTGAGTGCATTAGCAGCAACTTGGGGAAGAAGAAAAAAAGAGGTGGGTAGACAGCTTGGTTCAAGTCTTCAGTTTTCAGCAGTTGTGTGCATGTGTGTGTGTGCCCATGTGTGTGAGCTGTTTCTTTGTTTGGGTTCCTGATTGTCCTGTATCTTGTGCCTGATAGGAGGAGCACAAACTTCAGGGGATCAGGTTGGGTTGAATCTTTGATGAGTTAGCTTTGTTGCTAGCTCTTGTGTCGGCTACCTCTAGACGGCTAGCATAAACTATGTCCAGACTGGGGAGCATGGTTCCCACAATCCTCTGTGCAGTTTTACCTATTTAGAAACAAAAGCCTCTGCTGAGCTTTCTTCACTAAGTAGGAAGTGTTTATGGCCCGTGTTAGATCCCTTGTGATGTGCAGACCCAAGAATTTCAACCTCACTATTTATGTGGAGAGTAGTGTCATTTTTCTGGTTTGCCTGTTGTCTACAAAAATATTTGTTTTAGTGGTGTTCAGAGTAAGGTCACAATCCGAACACCACTCAACCAGATGTTAAACTGCCTCTGTTAAACTGACATTCCAGATGTTAAAATGTCTTGCCATTTTCTGATCAGTCCCACTATAGTGGTGTCATCAGCAAACTTCACTACAGTGTTAGAGAAGTGGATGGGTGTGCAGTCATGTGTGAACAGGGTGATGGGACCAATCTACATATCCTTAGCACTGCCCTATTATAGAAGCTCATTTTGCTCTCTTTAAATTTTATGTACTGTAGTTAAGATTCAAATGTCTGTAAAAGTTTTAACTGCTGTGAATAACTGCCTTTATACCTGCCACTCTCACAGTAAAACATTGAAGCTGTGCTTTCAGAAGAGCAAGCAGCTAAAACTTTTTTTTATTAATGCAACTAAACGTGAGCTCAAAATTTCACATTGTAATCAAATAGTCTTGTCATTTTGATTCTGGTATAGACTGCCCTCTAGTGGTTCAACTAAGAGAGCAGTATAAATGATTGCTGATGTCATGTTAATGAGATTCTCAGTCAGGTGTTCACATCCACCTTCTCAGTCACTACTGTTGATATATTACAAAGAGCAGGTTTAGGGAGTGTCTCCCTCTGTGTAATCACCTGACACCACTGTCACTGGCTGCATGAATCTACAGTCTGAGCTGAACCAGAAGTCACCAGTAACTTGACAACTCCGTATTTTCAGTCTTGCTGTTGTTTCAGGAGAGGGCGAATCTTTCCTGAAGATTTTTTTTTTTTTCATTAATATATTTTTCTATTAATGTGCATTTGCTCATTGTGGAAGTCATGACATTATGATTTAATACATTTCTAAAACAGATTAAAAAAATATGCTGTTATTTAACAATATAAAAGGTATGGCCAAGGATATAATAAAGCCTTCTGTAGGAAGATTTTTATGAAATATTTATGGAAGGAGTCTGTAGTGTCATGCACACAACTGCTTGTATACATCAGGACAGAAGAGTTTGCTCTTTCTGAATTCTGCATCCTCAAATTGATAACATAAAAAGCACTGAATGACAAACGATTAATTAAATAAAATAAAAATTCACATCCCTTCACAGTGTACAGTACAGCACATACTTTTTTAAAAAACGGTTTTTATGAAGTACTGTATCCATGACACAGGTCCCTCTGAAAGTTACTATAGCAATGATAAGTTATATGAAGTACAGCCACATACTGTCTAATCAGATTGGTAAATTCAGCAGTGCTGTGGTGTAAAGCAGTGTAAACACCTGAACTACTGATTTATATCACACAGTTTTATTTTTAAGTCTCATAATTTTCTCAACGACAAAGTGAACTCTCCCCAGTGTATTTAATTAAGTGACTATGTGACTTGTATGAGAGCCTGTCCACATAATATAGGGCTAATGAGAAAGAGATTAGAAAATATGGTCTGTGATAAAACTAAGCTTCCTGTAAGAAGATAAATTAATTGAAATAGTTGCACAGACTGCCCTCTAGTGGCAGACAAATGGTCAATAAAAATGTTTTTAAATGTTTAGCTGAAATATGTCTTCCTCTCAATAAACACTAGAGCATTTGTTTCATCACTGTATTATTCTATATCCATCTCTTAAATCTAATACACTGATGATGAAAGCATGAGCTAAATTTTTCTCTACAGCACACCTGTTTTTGTATTGACATTTAAGTAGAAGTATTGATGTGGGGACACGTGTGCTGTAATACACAGCTGTGTCTTCTGTCTGCAGATTCTGTCCTCTCAGAGTCATTGTGCTGCTGGAGTCGTCTTTAGAAATACTGAGCTTGCTTTTAGGCGAATGCTTATGATACATATCTCCACCTCCCCAAATGTGGTTTATCCTTTCCAGAGTTTTCCCTGCAGGTTGTCGAATCCAAGCTGTGGCGTAGCTGCTATCAGTAACAGAGTATCCGGATACTTTACAGCTGAGTGTTAAAGATTCTCCTGGCTTTAACATCACTGAGGAGACCTGAGTAAGTTCTACTGCACATTCTACATCTGAAAACAAATCACAATTTCAGTTAAACATGTACAGTAGGTTATGACTACAATAGTTCACTAGCATCTCTCTGAGATTATTAATAAAGTGAAACATTACAATGTTTTTGGACAGTGAGAGAAAACCGGGGAACCCAGATGAAAATGTATTCATTCCTTAATTCCATAATTGATTTAATTTAAATATTTTAGTCTCAGGCTTTTGCAACTTCATAGGTATTAAACTAATAAAAAAAAAAGCAAGTGTCATTAGAGAGGTTCCTTGTTAAAGATCCAGAGTCTCTCTCTGTAAAAAAATGTAGAGATTCCATTAGTGTGTGTGCAATGGGTTCCATGACACTCGCCCATGCGCACACACACTAACGGCATCTCTGCTGTAAAGTAAACATAAAACAAATTAGCTTGCACATTACCTTTTTTTACAGAAGTTTTGCGCCATGGTCTCTACAAGTTCCACGCACCTGGAAAGTATTCACAGCACATCACTTTTTCCACATTTTTTTATGTCACAGCCTTATTCTAAAATGAATTAAATTCATTTAAATTCAAGGCCGCCGCACATCTCCATAGAAGAAGTTTTTAACCAGGTATCCATTTTGATGAATTTAGTAAGCGAAAAAAATTGCGAATGTACTATCACTTAGCGTCTAATGTAAAATGTGAAATTGTGATGCAGACGTGAAACCGCGAGATGAGTAATGCATAGGTTGTAAATTACAAGTTGTAATGTGATTCCGGAATGAATTATCAATCAAAGGTCCTAAATTAATGCACTTATGACCAAGTCTTGTGAACTCTGGACCAGTAGTCATAAAATCAACCCAAGGTATCACCATGAATATAATCGATCAAGCCTCAACATCTCAATGGGGTCAAGGTTTGGACTTTTATTGTAACAGGGTGTACCACTGTGGGGGTACACAGTGTTTTAAACCATTACAAAAATCTGATGCTGAAACAGAAGTTGTACATATATGATATTTATTGATATACAGTATCTCACAAAAGTGAGTACACCCCATGTACTCAGCAATATGTTCTCATGAGACAATACTATTAAAATGAAAATTGGATATACTTTAAGTAGTCAATGTGCAACTTGTGTTTACTGTACAGATTTACTGTCTTCTAACAATATCTTTATTGTCTAAATAACGTGCAATGAAAATGAGTACACCCTAAGTAAACATGTCAAAACTGTCAATATTTTGTGTAAGCACCATTGTTATCTAGCATGGCCTTAACCTCCTGGACATGGGATTCACCAGAGCTGCACGTGTTGTTGCTGGGATCCTTTTTCACTCCATTATGATATTATGGAACTGCTGGACATACCTTCTGCTTGAGGATGCCCCACAGGTGCTCAATAGGGTTCAGGTCTGGAAACAACAACTTGACTACTGACGAACACACAAACATTATGAATAAGGCATGCTACAGTAGATAACTTTGTATGGTTAAAAATGTACAGCTGTTATCACTAAGGTGATACTTCTGTTGCAAGCTATTTTGACAATAATGGCTGTATGTTTAGTTATTTTCAGAGGATAGTAAATCTGTACTGCTATACAAGCTGTTGACTATTCTAAAATATATCCAAGTTTTATTACACAAAGTCAAAATCCAAAATTATAATACAAAAACATATTTATTTTTAAATTGCACAAAACAGTTTAAAAGTGATTAGTTTTCCTTGCTTTATCTTTATGCTGCAAGTTGCTTTCACGTATTAAAGTGCAAATGTCATCACCCACCATGTTTTCGTTGTATGCACCTTGGTAGCAGCATTCCAAGTCAAGAATTTCTTGATGGGTGCGTATTCAGAGGAACAAGGTGAACACTTCCATGTTGTCTTTAAATCTGTTAAGATGAGCACTGAGTATATGCACTTTAAAGGACATTCGAAACTGATTTTACAGAAGTTTTGCGCCATGGTCTCTACAAGTTCCACGCACCTGGAAAGTATTCACAGCACATCACTTTTTCCACATTTTGTTATGTCACAGCCTTATTCTAAAATGAATTAAATTCATTTTTTCCCTCAGAATTCTACACACAACACCCCATAACGACAACATGAAAAAAGTTTACTTGAGGTATTTGCAAATGTATTAAAAATAAAAAAAATTGAAAAGAACATGTACATAAGTATTCACAGTCTTTGCCATGAAGCTTAAAATTGAGCTCAGGCGCATCCCGTTTCCCTCTGATCATCCTTGAGATGTTTTAGCAGTTTAATTGGAGTCCACCTGTGGTAAATTCAGTTGATTGGACATGATTTGGAAAGGAACACACCTGTCTATATAAGGTCCCACAGTTGACAGTTCATGTCAGAGTACAAACCAAGCATGAAGTCAAAGGAATTGTCTGTAGACCTCCGGGACAGGCTTATCTCAAGGCACAAATCTGGGGAAAGTTACAGAAAAATTTCTGTTGCTTTGAAGGTCCCAGTGAATACAGTTGCCTCCATCATCCGTAAGTGGAAGAAGGTGTGCCAAGCTTGTGGCATCATTTTCAAAAAGACTTGAGGCTGTAATGCCAATGCCAAAGGTGCATCGACAAAGTATTGAGCAAAGGCTGTGAATTATACAATAATCTACATGTGATTTCTCAGTTGTTGTTTTTTTTTTTTTTTAATAAATTTGCAAAAACTAAAAGTAAACATTTTTTCATGTTGTCATTATGGGATGTTGTATATAGAATTCTAAGGGGAAAAATTTAATTTAATCCATTTTGGAATAAGGCTGTAACATAACAAAATGTGGGAAAGGTGATGCGCTGTAAATACTTTCCGGGTGCACTGTAGTTTTCCGCTTTGTGATTTCCAAGGAATCCTCAAACCACTGCAACAAAGTTATTATGTGCAGCTTTTTGTGTCCTGGTTAGGTTCTTAATATATTCCTTGAACTTTATTATCTTGTTTATTTGTAGGCCTATGAAGATCTCTGCTTTCAATTTAGCCTCTGAAAGTTTTGGGAAGAATTCCTGAAAGTACTTAAAGGCTGCAGATTCTTCTGCCACAGTGTTGCTGAAGCTGCCTGGGTGATCCATTAGGAATGCTACAATTTTGAGGTTTCCGGTCACCACCCAACGGCAATCCTCATACTCGAAAGCATCCAACATGATTTTAAGACTGCTGTATTCCTTTTTATGCTGCACCAAGTGAGCCAGTGGAAGAGATGGATATATGTTTTATGAAGCAGCACAGCTTTGCTGCTCCTGCATGAACTGTCAATAGACCAGTCACATCATTGCAGATGCAATGCTCATCTGGACGGCTGGGTAAGCTTGATAAATACTTGATGCTTTCTTTGGTACTCTTTCTACAGGTACACTTGGATCTAGCACATTCCACTGCTTGAGTCTTGATGTCAAAAGCTCAGCTTTGGATTTTGTAAGACCAAGATCTCTCACCAAGTCGTTAAGGTCTTTCTGGTTGGGGTAGCATGAGTTTTTTTCTTTCTACTGCATCTCTGTCATCTTGATCAACAACTTTTTTTATCCTCTTCGGAAGTGTTGCTTTCTTTTGAAGACAGCTGATCTCTCTTTAGAGGAGTAGGCACTGGGAGTTTTGTGCTGTGTGTCATTGAGCCAATGGATAATTGAATATCTAAATATATATTATAGCAGATGTATTCTGTGCAGTGGCTAAAAACTCCTACAAAATTATTCTTCCACAGCTTACTGCTGAATTTAAATGAAATATTAAAACAGTTTTAAATAGTTTTAGAAAATTGCTGTTCAGGGCAATGTTTAAGCAGAATCTTTTGTTTGTTTTACATTTCTATGCAAATACAATCATGAAATAACTCTTTTAGACCAAAGACAAGAAAAAGTAAAAATTTGAGAGAGGGAGAGAGAATTTTTAGACATACACAAAAGGTTAAAGCTAAAAATAAGATGATCAGCTTTAATCGAATCAGTAAAATTATTATTTCTGGTTGAAGTTCCTTTCAGTATGGTAGAACTTCAACTGTCTAACTTGTGTAACTTGACTGTATGGCCACTCTATGGTTGCACACATTTGATTTAACTACCTACATGATTACAGTGCAAGGGTAATGTAGTGGTCAATTTATGTTTGCAAATGATTCCTCATGCTTTCAGAATCATTGTCAGAATCACTCATCCTGAAATATACCTGTGCCATCAGGGAGGAATATGATCATATGTGATGGTGATTTAGTGACATATGTGATAATCTTGTGATTTCAGGTAGTCAGTTTACTTCATTTTATTACCACAACATTGGTGAGCCTAGACCTGACCTACTGAAGCAGCCCCAGATCATAACACTGTCTCCAAAGGGTACAGTGCATCTAAAAAAATTAAAATGAGGGACGTCTTCTTAAAATATGAGGGATGTCTTTTTTTTTTTTTATTATTATTATCTGAAGAGTAAAATCCATATACATTCTACATCCATTAAATTAAAAAACGTAGTTTTAAATTTAGTTATTGCCCCTTACAACTGTTAACACAGAATATTTCCTAAGGTCTATCAAAACAGGATTTACAATACAAAAATGTTTGGCCTTGTGTGACCTAGAGCACCATCTAGTGGGGATGCATTTTCTCTATAGAAGTAAAAGTTTTGTCTGTACAGTATATTGGTCAGAACTCGCGTTTTCTATCATATCTTTACGTTTTATACATTGGACCCGAAATCAGAATCTAAAAAAAAAAATCTGACAGTATGTTTGTCTTGTCTGTCTGTCTGTACAAATGTCTGTCCAATCAGATTTTGTCAAAACATCATGCAAAACTAGTTTTGGCTGAACTTTTGCAGTTCTTAGATATCTGCCTGATGTTTAACCTGCGCAGTAAGTAAAATCAAAATGTTTTAGTAAAAGTCATGCCATGAACAGTCATGTACAGGATTTAAAAAATTAAACTAAAGATATTTGCTGGGATTTATTTATATTTGTATTAACTGACAAAGATATATAATGTATATCTTTAACTTGAATGTTAAAAGTTGCACTGAGTAAATATAGCTGGATAAAACAAAAGCTGTGCTTGTCTTTCTTTCAGGCTGCAAAGCAACAAAATATGATTATATTAAAGGGGGTGATTCTTTTCTATACCCAACTGGAGTTTTTTCCAAACTGGTTCAAAAGCATTTTTCCATTGTGTCCATTTTACAAACTGCAGTATAGTTAATAATTTCATTCTTTTATTTTTGTTTGTAATAGTTTTTTATTTTATTTATTTTTTCATTTTGTAAATTCTGTGTAATGCATGTATTTCTATTGTAATTTAATTTCCTCTTGTATCGTTTTTTTTAGAAATTTACCAAAAGGTTTATTATTATTTTGTGTTTATTTGTTAAAGATTTTATCTGGTGGCACTGTGGCCCCTACTGCTCTTTGTGTTTGGAGTTTGCATATTTTTTCCCCATGCTTGCTGGGTTTCCTCTGGGTATTTTGGTTTCCTCCCACAGTCACAAGACATGCACATTAGTTTAACTGGTGTTCCCAAATTGCCTATTACTGTGTGTGCCCTATGATTTATTGCCACCTTGTCCAGGGTTTATCCTGCCTAGTGGCCTTTTAATTTTTTTTTTCTTTTCATTGTATTGGAATCTTGCTATTTAAGGTCACAAACAGTAGTATAATAATTGCATTGCATATGATGCTGTGTTTGTGACAAATAAAATTTGAATTCTAAATTTGAATCAAGACCCTCAATTTTCCATGTCTAGCTATCTGAATGAACTAAAAACATGCAAGCTGAGTCAGGGAAGCAACCCAGCAAACTTGTCGGTGCGGGTCCAGTGTGTGTGTATGTGTGTATGTGTGTATATATATATAAACAAACGAGTGTCCGTAAACTTGAGACATTGTACTTCTTGATGCAGGTGTTTCCTGATTAACGCTATGAACACCAACTGTAGTACCAATGACCATACATTAAATACACAGTGCAGGCAGAATTCTTAACACACATTAAATCAAGAATTCATGAGTGTAATAATTGCTTGTTTTTAATTGCTTGTTTTTGTTTGTTATATAATTGCTTGTTGTAATTGCTTTTACAATTACAAGGAAAGCATGCATAAAATCTTTTATAATATGACTTTTTATTTTGATGTCAAACTGTTTATATACTGTACTGTATGCCTCAGGGTAAGTTTTGTTTAAAAAAAAAAAAACTACATTGTTTTTATCAATTATTTTTTTTATCAATTACAATTCATACAATATCATATACATACTAGTACCTGTCATTGACGGGAACATAGTTGTAGAAATAGTTAAAAGGTTAAAGCTAAAAAAAATAAGCTGATCAGCATTAATGTAATCAGTGATATTATTATCTTAGTACTAGTATTAGTATCTTATGCCTTGTTTACGCTAATGCACATGCCCTAACCTAGGACTGCTGTGGATATGTTTGCTTCGATGACCCGTGTTTTGTCATGTTTTGTCATATCTCATGGTAGCGCTTTACATTACGACGCTATGCCAAAATTGGCTGGACAGACATACGGTATAGACAACCAAATAGACAAATAGACAGACAGACAATTTTTTTCTGGTTTCTGGTCCTCCAATGTATGAAATGTAAAGATATCATTGAAAGTGCGAGTTCTGACCAATGTACTGACAAAAGTGTTCATTTTTTTAATATATATAGTTATCATATACATACATTTTATACTGATAACATTATTTATTTGTGATGATAAATTTTATGTTGGGGGGGGGGGGCACAGTGGCCTCACACCTCCAGGGTCAAGAGACCATTCCTGACAGTATTGTTAAAAGAGCAAAAATGTTATTAGAAACTTCCATTTAAACAGATACACTGAAAAAAATAAGTCTGAGATGTTGTAAATGTAGCATAATTAAATCTGTGTAATCAACAATAAATAATCAAGTTTGTACATTTACATAAATATATCGAAGTTAGAACTTAATCTACATTTGTTAAGAACACAAGACAATGTGCATTTTTTCCTTAACTTATTTTTTTTTTTACGTAATCCCTGACAATCTTTTTAAGTCGACACACAACAAGCAATAATCTTGTTCATTTTACTCTGTTTAAATAAAACTGCCTCCCCATGGAAAAAGCATGGGAAA
>JAOVVA010023682.1:0-2500 GCA_028565275.1 Leiocassis micropogon
AGTCAACAACCATCTCCTTTGTCTTGTCAACATTCAGAGACAGGTTGTTGTCTTTACACCAGTCCGTTAGCCTCTGCCCTTCCTCATCCAAATTTTTTCGATACGTGGCCCCGTTCATAGGCCACTCACTGCGGCAAAGTCGGCCTGTACCTTTAGCAGAGAAACAGCCCCAAAGCAAGATGTTTCCACCTCCGTGCTTGACTGTAGGGATGGTATTCTTAGGGTCATATTCAGCAATTGTCTTCCTCTAAACACGGCAAGTTGAGTTGATGCCAAAGATTTCAATATTGGTCTCATCTGATCACAGCACTTCCTCCAATCCTTCTTTATTCTTTGGCAAACTTCAGACGGGCCTGTGCCTTCTTGAGAAGGGAGCACTTCACCTTTCTCATGATTATCCTTACCTTATGAGGTGAAATCTTTCATGGAGCTCCAGACAGAGGGTGATTGATAGTTATTTTGTATTTCTTCCATTTGCGTTTAAATGCTCTAACAGTTGTCTCCTTCTCACCAAGCTTTTTGCTGATGGTCTTGTAGCCCATTCCAGCCTTGTGTAGGTGTACAGTCTTGTCCCTGATGCCCTTTGACAGCTCTTTGTTCTTGCCCATGGTGGTCAGGTTTGAATGGAAGATAAAGAGTTATTTAAAACAGACTCTCAGACCAGGTCAGCTGCTGTCTTTTCAGGCTTCAAAAAAGACACATTATTTGCAGAGGGTATCTCTGGAGAACAAGACACAAATAGTTTTTGGCCATCCCAAAACATTTTAAATGGCTTTGGCAAAATATCAGTGAAATTTATTAAGTGTGTGATGCTACTGCTACTCAAGTTTAACCAAGGTTTTGCAACATTTTATTTAGTTTTGTTTGCGTTAATTAAGAAAAAAAGTATTGTGTGTGCTGTACCACTCCTGTACATTCATCTAGTGATAACAAATCACACCATCCCATAGTACGGTTTTAGTTTACTGACATACAGTAGGGACAATAATTATTTGATTCCCTGTCGATTTTGTAAGTTTGCCCACTGAAAAGAAGGATCTATCATTTTTATTATAGGTATATTTGAAGGGTTTAGACATAGAATATCGATTCAATGAGTAAAATAAATATTTGATCCCTTACCAACCAACAGTAATTCCAGCTCCCACAGAATCATGTGCTCATGTGGTGCACAGAATAACTTAAAAAGGTGCTCCTAACAACAACTAGTGTATAAAAGCTTGGTGAGACACTGTTAAGGTGATTATTTGCAACCGGAAAATAATCATTAATCACCCTCGGTCTGGAGCTCCATGCACAATTTTATCTCATTGGGTAAGGATAATCATGAGAAAAGTAAGGGATCGGCCCAGAACTACATGGAGATAATTGTGAATGATCTTAAGGCAGTCACCAAACCATCCATTAGTAACACAATTCACCAACATGGATTGAAATCCTTTAGTGCCGTCAAGGTCTCCCTCCTCAAGTAAAAGTGTTGATTGTGCAACTTGCATTTTATCCATTTAAAAAAAAGAGAACTTGTAGATAATAAACAATTTATTAATATTTATATACAGCCTATAATACACCAGTGAATAATACAGTATGATAAAACTAATTCACAGTTTTTAAGTTTTCAAATAACAAGACAAAGTTGGTGAAAAAATGTAAAATAATAAACATAATTAATTGAACACATTGTTTTCCCCCCTGATGGTTATCCTAAAAAGGTTCAATATTTAATAGTAAAATGCAAAAACACCCTAAATCCTGTTCTGACTTGTTCAGCTGTACGCCTGTTCCACCAAATCATAAACATGACGAACACAAATAACGCTGATCATAAAATAACTTGCATAATAACTTGAGATAAGAGCGTAAAAAAATCTAATGTTATGCAAACATTCGATTTGAGATCATTTAGACATTAGATCTGTGATGATGTAAATCACTGACGTGAGCATCATGAGAATCACTTATCAGGGAAAATGTTCAAAAGAAGCTACATCACATGCTAAATAAAAAATGGACCAACCACTAATAAATAAACTGTTTAAAAGGTATAAAAACAGATATCAGATATCAGATAACTAAATCCAAGGTAATACAGTCAGAAGAAAAAGATCACCAAAAATGTTTTTTTTTTTTTACACAGAAAAAGAAGAAGAAATCTCAATATTGCTCAATTGCCCATTCTGCATGTGGACTTGTGGGGGAGCCAACAGGAGAAGAAAATGCAGGGCTGTTGCCTGGAGATGGAGATCTGGATGATGTTGGACTCTGACGTGGAGATCCACGAGGTGAAAGACCCATGATTTTAATAAGTGACCTTACGGGACTAAACAAACCGGTAGATTTGTTTTTCGGAGGCATATCGGCCTGGGCACATTCCGGGAAACCTGCTGATTTTGATCGGCTGATATTTTTATGTCCGTTCGCAGCCACCAGGTCAGCCACTGAAAGGTCTTGTGAAGAACTCGACTTGTATTTGTTATCATTTTCCTTTTCCTCTAAACTG
>JAOVVA010023682.1:7500-16115 GCA_028565275.1 Leiocassis micropogon
TAAAAACATCATGAGAGTTCATTAGAGCTGCAGTTATTATGTCTAAAAAAGATTTCCAGTGAAACCTGTCTCACTTTGCACCTGTCTCACTGTGCTTTTCTCTTTTGCTTTTGTTCCTTTGTCTCACATGTGATTCTGAGGAACTCCGGTGAAAGCAAATCTCAATAACCTGTTGGTATTCGCCTTTCACTCTTCTGCCAAGATTGCAGATAAAATCAACACACACACACACACACACACACACACACACACACACACACACACACACACACACACACACTATTATTCTCACTGATGATCTGAACAATAGTTCAAACCTGTAACACCAGATCTGCACCTAAACCCAGCCTGGTTCAGAGATTTACACCAGCTTTAATTCCTAACAATAATTCACTTCAGGGCTGATGAGCCAAAAAAAAAAAAAAAAAACTAAAATATAATCAAAATATAACCTGCTAATTGTCTAAGTAAATATTGCTTGGCTAGAATCTGTAAAAATGGCATCAAAGTCTCATCACTGAAAGACCTTAAAACTAGACAAAAATGAGTTCGTTAACATAAGACTAATAATTGGATGAACAAATAAATAAACAAATAAATACAAAAATCTGCAAACAGCATAAGTGACTTTTTAAAAAATAAATACACACTATTCTTCTTTTTTTTTTTTAAACAAACCATTGTTTTGGTTTGTTACTGAATAAACCTCACGCTCTCAGTATTAGCTGAAATGTCTCATTAAGGCAAAGTTAGATCTTAAACTTTATTAAAAAAATTTTTTTTTTTTAAACATGTTGTATTGAGCAAAAGAATCTGCCAGTGAGGTAAAGGAGCTTCACCCAGCCAGACTTCAAATACGATTAACAATAAGAAATAAACTAAACAGTTAGTTAGCACAATAAAAACAAATGACTTAGTCTTACATTAAGGTACTGAGCGTGTTCTTATTTTTAGTATTATTTATTTAAAAATTGACAAATTATTTTTCTTTTAAGAGAACTTTAATATTAGAATCTTCTTTATTATTATTTGTAATAACTTCTCCATGAATTTAGTTCATGTTTGAAGTATTACTAATGTTTCTTTTTTGATTATCTATTTTAAAAAGTGAAATAAAGTTCTTTGTTTTTATTTATGAAATTTTATTTCCTAAGATTTCTCTGGATCAGTGTCGACTTTAAGGCACGGAGTGATCAGTGTCGGTGTTAGTTACGGCTTGTTACTTTAACGTTTATTATGATGTATGTTAGTGTTAAGGTTCCGTTTCACTGAGTTAAAGTGTAAATCTGGAACAGTAAATAAAATAAAAATAAAAAGTAAATAATCATAACACACACACACACACACACACACACACATAAACCCTTGAACAATCTTTTACCTTGAACACTTGACCATAGGAGCCGCTTCCCACCATCTGTATCAGCTCGAAGTGTCCTTCAGGGTTCTAAAGAGGGACGACCACAAGGTTAGTGATAACACACACACACACACACACACACACACACACACACACACACACTTTATATACACTTTATATACACACACTACATTATAACACCTTGATGCAGGTCCTACTTCAGTCTGTAAAGGACTGTGTGTGTGTGTGTGTGTGTGTGTGTGTGTGTGTGTGTGTGTGTGCATCTACACCAGCGTGCAATGACCTGCATCTCACCTAACGTTTCTAGTGTTGTTACCTTTATTAGCTTTATTAGCAAAAAAACTCAATCCACACGTCTTCTGTGTTGCACTTTTAAAAGAAAAGTTTTCCCATTAAACATGTCATCAGAATCGATCGAGTTGTGGAAAACATTTTTTCGAGAAACTTGTGGGTGTTTATCATCTTTGTCTTCAGTGTTTATTTGTTCAAATCTGATTTTTAGGCAGAACTCTGATCAAATCTTAGGCGGATACACAACACCACCTGCTCAAATCTCATTTCATTCTTCAATAAGACTCCAGGTGTGAACTTTGCCTTAAATTAAAATATCTCCATCCCTACACCCTACACCCTACACCCTACACCCTAACTCACTTAACCTGAATACTACTGAACCTCCAGACCTGAACATTACAACCTGTATCTGTGACCTGACACGTGCTGCTGTAACATAAGCAATAATACTGTAAACATTAATACCAGTAATATAAACATGTACCTGATTAAAACTGACACTTGCAAACACACACACACACACACACACACACACACACACACACACACACACACAAACAGATAACCTCTTGGTGCTGTAATGTGATGATGCACAAAGACAATAAATGATATATAAAAAGGAGATTATATAGATAAACAAACATGCAAATAAACAACGGAAACTATTTATTCGTGCATAAACCCGCCACATGGAAATAAATAAACTGAGCTTACCATGAGAGAATTGAAATCAAGTTTATCCAAAGCCATTTTTATAAAATAATAATAATATATATATCAGAGTTAAATAAATATAAATATAAATATTGCAGGATTTTCCAGTGTTGTTTCCTCTCTGTCTATTTTGTTTCAGCTTGCATTATTAACTGAAGCCAAAAGCCTGATGTGGTGAGATTTATATTATCTTATGACGCAGGAGCTCGGCACACAAGGAGGCGTGGTGTTTAATGGGTAAAGCCTAAGAACTTTCATAAACCTGCGCACTTCTGCAGAAATTCACTGAAGTGTGTCCTGACATCAGAACAATACAAAAACATAAGGGCGAAATAAATGTTTACTACATCTACTACTACTTATAATAATAATAATAATAATAATAATAATAATAATAATAATAATCCACATCGTTACATACAAATAATGAGGTGTGAACAGTCATTTGGTTGAAAATGTTATTTAGTTACACATCACCCATGTTCAATTAGCCACTAGTTTAGATTAGATTGTATTTTGAGTATCCTGGCCTCCTGTAGCACAACATCACAACACTAAACTATATAATCTATCAGTTAATAATAAAAGTCTGTCTGTCAATCTACTCAGACTGGTTCCTCAATAAGTTATTTATTTTCCTAATAGTTGATCAGAATAAACATCTATCAATTAAAATATTTTCTTAGAAAGTTTAAATGTTCCTCTGAAACGTCTATTCTCTCTCTTTCTTTCAACTGATGTTTCCATTTTTCTCTGGAAGAGGGAAGGATAAAAAAACGCAGGATAATTGTTGCTGATTTTCTGAGGTGATTTCCTCATACACACACCCACACACCCACAGGCTCGACTTCACTGGAACTGTGTCTTCCCAGGTATGTGGTTTGAGCCAAATCCAAAAACAAGCACATGCACGTACACACACACACACACACACACACACACACACGCGCGCACACAATAGACCATGTATTTCAGCTTTCATTTCTTTCATGTTCAACAGCTTAAAGCACCGCACCTTTGATGGCAAACCATACACTCTTTGTGTGAGCAAAAGTATTGGAACAGATAGTTTTGAAAATAAATAACGCTTTAGTCGTTAGCTGCTGTTGCACCTCTTGTCTAACCTGTTCCATGCCTGGTTGTTGGTGCACCGTTGAGTTTGTTCTTCTTCAGGACGGTCCGTATTTGTCTTATCATCTCTGCTCAGTCCTTCTGAAACGTCTTCAATAGTGTTTCCATCTTTTCCATAGACATCTGTCTGGTCTGCATGTTGGTGAAATGCAGTCTCCACAGACATACTGCTCTTTAAAATGTATTTGTCTACTGCAACATCAAGGCGTCACTTCACTGGAGCTAAGAGGCCCAAAACTGAATGTACAAACATGATCAAATATCCACAATATTAGCTGAACGTACAAACCCTGAATAAGACAACTAAATATAAAGCTGTACAAAGTAAATGGAAACATTATCCGATCTGGACATTGTGGTGTTTCATGAATGAATAAAAGTTATTCCTGGCAGTTAAATGGTCCAAAAGGTTAAGAATCACAAACTGTCGGTATCAGACACTCCATCACAGGGCATGTGATCAACAGTACAGGGTTTAGATATCCATCGCACTGACTCTCGCTCAGGACTGAACAGGTCACATAGCAGAGCCAAAACAATCAGTCCCAAAGACTTTATAACGCAATACAAGTCAACACATTCGTAACTCACTCCTGTGACTACAGAACTGTCATGTGATCTAACTTTTTTCATTTTTATGCCTTCTTCTAATTTGTATGTTTTGATCATTTAATTTGTATTTACTTTATGTGTTTACACAGCGTGAACCAAAAAAGGATTTCAGAAAGGCTGATGTAACGCCATCTGGGCCTGAAGCTTTCCTTCTCTTTTATTTCAGGAAGATCTGAACATCCTTTTCACAGACCTATGAAAATAGACCTATATTTCCTGCCACTATTAACACGAAGATTTAATGTAAGAACTTTGTTTAAAAAATAACAACTTGTGCAAATCAACATCAGAGTCCCTCGTGACAACAATACTGAATGATGCTCAAAGAAGTTGATAACCATAACGACCTGGAGAACAAGCTCAGCAGGATGCGGGTGTGTGGGGACTCAGAGTCCTTGGCACTACCAAAACAGGCTTGAATTGGATCCTGAAAGTGATTCCTGGACAGCCTAGGAGGTGCAGATCATCACACCGATGAGAACTGCACGCATTCTTTAATCTGGGATAAAACTTTTGGCCCCGAGTTGGGACTCAAACAAGCAACCACTGCCATATACATAAATAAACAAATAAATAATAGGTGACATGATGGTTGAGTGGTTATCACCGTTACGGCACGCCTACAGATCTGGAGGTTTGAATCTCGCCTCGGGCTTGTGTGAGTGACACTTGCATGTTCTCCCTGCGTGCTTGGTAACTTTCCTCCAACAGTCCAAAGACATGCGTTGTAGTCTGATTGGCATTTCCAAACTGCTAGTAAGGTATGATGAGTGTGAGTGTGTGTGTCTGAAGGTTTCCAGAGGTTGGAGTTTATTTCCCCATACAGCAGTGATAATTAGCATAAAAGTCATCGATCATTACAACCAACTGTCGAGAGAAACAATCAATGAACCGATACGCAAAGTTCATATGAATGGGAAGGCAGGTGTGTGTGTGTGTGTGTATACAATATATTAGTCTGTGGGTGTATGTATTCAAATAAATCATTTTTGGTTTGTTTTACTGGATGACTTCATTTGCTGCTGATTATGACGGTGTCACACAGATACTCATTAAAACGTCAGCAGTTTCCCAACATGAGGAAATTAAACTAAAATAACATGCCTTCCTTAAGGAGTTGAGATGAGTCATTTTACAAAAGTGTGAATCCTATGACAAAATTATACACAGCAGGAAATGATCATATAATATACACTACCAATCAAAAGTTTGTACGTACACCCCTTCTAACTCCTGTACAACAGTATTGAAGGTTTTTATCCATAATACACAATAATCTCCTTTGAACAGATGATATTGAGATGTATTTGCTACTCACGCTCTGTAAGGCCTTCATAACACTTCTAATCTTTTTAAGTCTTTTTTTAATCGTTAAAAGTCAGCAGTTTCCCAACATGAGGAACTTAAATTAAAGATTAATATTAAAATAAATCAATTGATAGAGTGTCTTGCTTACGGAGGTTTGCAATGAGTCATCTTAATGTTCCTGTCTAGCTCTGATAAGTGTAGTGCAATTAGAAATTTGTGTGTTTGACGTTAGATTGTGATCTTTTACTTTGTTCTTCATAGAATTGAAAGTATGTCTAAGGCGGCTCTTCAGAACTAAAGAAAAGAGTCTAAAGAAGCTAAATAAAGAAAAACAGGTCTGTGACTTTCTGTGACCATGCACCTGAGTTATTGCCATCTTCTCTTTAATTCTTTATCTCGAATCTAATTATTAATAGTGCTGTAAATAGTTCCAGCACACTGCACTTTAATCTTTTATGAGCTGCCATGTTTGTCTTCTTTACCAGGAACCAAAACAATGAGAATTACTGAAGAAAGGCAAGACATTTTATACACAAATTTGGTCAAATTGTGTTCTTTTGTTCATAACAAGTTTATCTTTAATAATAATAATAATAATAATAATAATAACAACAACAACAACAATAGAGCCCTTCACATACTATGATGACATACAAAAACAAAAAGTAGGAATTTTTCAGTTGGAATTTTTTTTTGGCCCAATTTTGGTCACCTGCTAAGTCCCACCCACCAGCCAGCTCTCACTACCGAATGCCAAAGGCTTTGTTCACATGGGCGTTCAATTTTTGGATAAACAAACGTGCTCTGAACGTCCTAGACGTTTGTGTTGCGTTTTGCAGTGCCGCTCGATTGACTTCTACACTGCCGTTCGTAGTTTGTGTGTTAACCTGTGGAGGCAGTGTGTCAGGAACGGGATATGAAAGCCCTTGTCGTTTTATTTCAGGTGCCTCCTTTTAATATGGACCATTTTGCTATATTAGACATGAATCTTCTTGTTTTAAAAATTCTCATAATACGGCGACATAGGGATTTTTTTTGTGGTTTATGAAGAAATGCAAAAATTTTTCAATTACTGTCAGATGTCAGTTTCCACTTTTGATTGTCTGCTGCAGCTGGTGCAATACCACATTGCACGCCGATCAACCAATATGCGATTTGGTGTTAGCCCCGAAGAGAGACTACTTGTCACTTTATTTAGCTTTTTTTCCACATTTCCCTATGTATAGCATGTAGGATCATGGGATATATCCGGTCCTCCGAAGTGTAAAATGAACACGAGGAAAACGCACTAGAAGCATTTTCCTTGCGTTCGTTGGGATTTGAACGCCAAGAAAACGCTGCATGCAATGTTTTTTTGACTCCTATGTGTAGAAAACTCTCTGCGCTTGATCCGTGCTCACCGTACGCTACGAACACCAGAAAAACGCTCAATTTTAACGCCCGCGTGAACAAGGCCTAAGACCAACAGGTATTCTGCAGGTATTCTGATGTTTACAGGGCAGTGTAACACAAGTCATGTACACAAATGTACAGACAAACACCCAGACAGTCAGACAGTAGAGACACATTTGCTCCTTCCATGTGCTTACCTCTCCCTTGCAGATGCTTTTGCAGTGTGTGTAATAGAGATGTCCAACGCTGTTTATAAACCTCTACTCTTGTTGTGATACCATTTGAAGTCTCCAGAGTTGTTAATCTAATTTTCACCACAAGGAAAGAATGGATTCCACTAAATACCAGCAAATTCTGGAAGCAAACATCACACCATCTGTAAAATAGCTGCAGCTGAAAAAAAGGTTGGCTTCTACAACAGGACAAGGATCCTAAACATACCTCGAAATCCACTATGGAATACCTCAAGAGACGCAGGCTAAAGGTTTTGGAACGGCCACCACAGTCTCACAGTCTCAAATTTGTGGGTAGATCTTAAAAGAGCTGTGCATGGAAGACGACCAAAGAATATTACAGAACTAGGAGTCTTCTGTAAGGAAGAATGGAAGAAAATCCCAGCTACAAGAATTGAAAGACTTTTAGCTGGATATAAAAAAGCATTTGCGAGCTGTGATATCTGCCAGAGGAGGCGTTACTAAGTACTGTACTGATTATGTCAGGTGCCCAAACTTTTGCACAATGCCACAATAATGTTTTTATTTTTTGTCTTTGTTCAATTTATGACATAAAAAGTAACTATGCATCAATGGTTGCTGAAAATAGTCTGCATTTTTTTCCATTTTCAAGAGAGACTGTGTTAAAATCTTTTCAATTAAAAAATCACCAAAATCTGTTATTTATCAAGGGGTGCATAAACTTTTGCATAAGACTGTATATACAGCATTTCTTTTTTTCCTTTTTTTCTGGCTAATAAATGTTTGCTCCTTCAATACTATCTGTACGTTACTTCAGGTGAATTTCACTCATCTGAGTTCAGAGGAAAGCTGGCAGGGACAAGAGAAACCAGTTTTGTCTATTTTTTTAAGGAGAACTTTTCATTATTATTTTTTCTCATTACACTCTTTTTCCACACTCTTTTTTGTGTACGTCATTGAACATTCCTTTAGAGTTAAAGTAAATCTAATAATAGCAAATGTCTCACTTGCCTCAATAGTTTTTGGATCTTTACCCGGCTCCATATACAGTACAGCACGTCTAATATACAGCATTTTTTGTTTTTTTACCCCTTATATAAATGTGCGCCCTTTCAATACGATCTGTACATGTGCATTTTTTTATGAAGGGTTTTTATGAAGGGTAGACGCTTCTTATTGACGATGTTTTCCTTCTCTCATGAGTAATTATTATTTAATACTTCCAGGTATATCTTTGTTTTTACCGTTAATCAATATGCTGATTAATTGTATTAGTGGATTAATGTTTATCACAGTTTTAAGACTCGAATAAGATTTTATAAGGCAGGAGTGGCTTCACAGATAAGACGCTTGGCTACTGATCAAAAGAGTCATCCCCAACTTTTGAGTGGAACCCTAACCATCAGGAGGCGAGAGTCGAACCCCAACCAGCATGAGACGAGAGTCGAACCCCAACCAACAGGGAATGAGAGTCCAGTAGGAGGCGAGAGTCAAACCCCAAGCAGCAGACGTGAAGGTTCAAGTTCAAGTAGGCTTTATTGTCACTTCAACCATATACAGTTAGTACACAGTGAAACGAAACAACGTTC
>JAOVVA010023703.1:0-16114 GCA_028565275.1 Leiocassis micropogon
CGTCAAAACAAGAAGCGCATGCGTGATACATGATACTCGGTGCTCGTAAACCAAGACTTGTTCGTTTTCCAAGTCAACATTTATTAAAAATCTTTTCTCGTTTTGCGGAACACTCGCAAATCGCGTTACTCGCAATCCGAGGTTTTACTGTATTAGTGTTTGCAACTTTTCTGTTGAAATGCCACTAAGTTGTTTAAGATCAAGAGCCGGTAGACTGATATACTTATATGTTGTATTTGTTAAGATGTTCCCGCAATGTTTCTGTTGTTGTGTTTCAGTGTTTCAAGTACAGTTAGTGTAAAGTGATGTATTGACTTGAGACGTTGGTATCAGTTTTTGTTTCAATGAATATTCAATATTTAATATTTCAATGAATACATTCAATATAATGTCCATAGTGTAAAATATCCACAGCAGCAGCGACAGGTATATCCGAGGTACTTATGTTACGATCGTACAGCACGGAGGAAGTGACATCTTCGCTGGTAACTTCTGGAAACTTCCACCATGAAGTTCACTTCGGGATGGAACACAGTTTAAATATGCAGGGCAGGGTGTCCTCCATGACCAGGGTCCCTGATTTGGATTATTATTATTATATATATTTTTTTAAATATGAAATAACCCACATGGCATTACAGTTGTCATTTTAAGGTCAGCTGTTCTGGAATAGTTCTTGGGTTAGGGTTAGGACAGTATTGTTCTGTGCATTTGCAAAATCCATCAAGCTCCATGATGAAACTGACTCCTGTGATGAAGACCTTCCCAGGAAAGCGAGACCAAAACTGACCTCTGCTGCAGAGCAGATGTTCATTTAGAGTCACCAGCCTCAGAAATCATCTCCTCAGATTAGAACTGTTATGAAGGCTCATAAGTAGCAGACACATCTTAATATCAACTGTTGATCAAGAGATGATTGCAAATTTTGGAATTAGAAGGTGTCCAAACCTTTGACTGATATAATAATTATGGAGATAAATATATTATATAAATAATGATTTGGGGGGAGAGACTTCCTCTGAAATGACACATTTGCACTTTAAAACATAAATGTGTGCTTTGGATAATAATAATAATAATAATAATAATAATAATAATAATAATTAAAGAAGTGTTACAGTTTAATAATGTGTTATAGCATCACATGTAAAGCAATATATGTTTAAATTATTATAAAACAGATTAGCATGTATGGTCATGTGATTACTGCTTATGAATATGTTTTGTGTGTTGGTTTTGTTACCTAGTCATTTCAAATAATAGTTTCTTAATTTGCTTTGGTTGTTGTAAAGTGCACAAGATCAGTGCAATAGCTAAGTGATCAATGAAATTCCTTTTTACTGAACAAAACTGAATAGTTAAAAGTACAAATGTAAAGTTCAATGAAAAAGTAAATGTGCAATTGTTGGCAAATTGCTGTACAATATTAAAGTTGGTAAAATACTCAAACAATTAACATACACAAACACTATTTAAAAACTTCTAATTGTTCCAAAACTAGTCAAAGATTCTATTGGTTCTAATGGTTTTATTGCTTGTCAGTCTCTTACTGATTATTTTATATTACAATATCATAATCATTCTTAAAAAGTATCAAAAGTATAATTTATTCAGTATGTGTTTTAAACGTTTTCAAGAATACAATGTTACCTGTTGTCTGGACAAATTCCACTGTAAGATGTGGGACCATCAATACAATATTAATTCATTCAACGTTAATCTAGCACAGTGAAGGCTGATTCTCAGACTGTTTGGAGATGTCCTTACTGTATGACCCTTACCAGATGGTGGTCATGTCCAATGCTGTTTCCTCTTGGCATGAATAAAGATCTATTTTAATAAAATTAGCCACTGTTATTAATGCCATCTGTCTCCAGAAAATCTTTTTTTTTTTTTATCAAAAGTTAAATTGCTGGTTTACAGAAGTTAGGATAGCACAATTATTATATAGGCCATAATGAATAAATAAAATGTAAAGTTTGAGTGAAGTGTGTTTTCTCTCTCTCTCTCTGCCCCTCTTGTTAGTGCCCCTTATGATTTGTGTAAAAACATAATAAAATCATCTGCTCAACATATGACTTTTTCACTGTGCCGTTATCTCCTAAACAAAAATAAAGCCAAAAAGAAAAAAAAAGAAAAAAACAGACTGCCAATATAAAGTACCCCTTACTGCTTCCACAGGATTGGGGGGAAAAAAAAGGATCAAGGTTTTGGAATGGCCCAGACCTCAAACCCATCGAAAAGCGGCAGGACCTTAACAGACCTGTACATAAACAAATGCCCAAAAAAACTCAATGAACTGACACAATGGAGCAAAATGATGTGAGAGACTGATGAAGTCATACAGGAAACAATTACTTCAAGTTATTGCTGGTAACTTGGTAATATGTTGTTGTTTATCTACAGATTTTTTTTAAAGCTTTTACCAAAAAACTATTTAAGCAACAATTTTTACAGGTCATATGCTTCTAGAAGCTTACATCAATTTTAGTATCAATACTCTTGAAGAAATATGAATAATTTTCATTTTAAATTATTATTGTTTAAACCGAGACAGTATAATCCTGAAAAAACTATTTTTTGGGCACGTATAAAATCATCTCTCCAAAACGACTGAAGTTAGCAAATTCCTTATCACTGAACATAACTATGAACATTTTCTGTACAACATGAAGTTCAACGAAAAAGAAAAAATAAATATGCAATTTTTGGCAAATTGCTGTATGTTAAAAATTGGGGCGTGCTGTTAAGGAGTGATGGCAGTAATTGCACTTCATCACGCCATACTGTAGTTTATCATTTTAGTGCAACAGCACCTCCAAGTGTTTATTACTTATTACTGTTTATGACTTACAGTGCGTATTAGTGGTGTTTTTCCACAACGTTCTAGCTGGGTCAGGAGTAATCAATCACTTAGACCTGAAACCCATGTACCAAATACCTTTACACTCAGTTTTCAATTCTAAATGACACGTTTTCCAAAACAGCAGCCACCAGCAGCACCAACTACAATGCCAAGCTCCTGTATATTGGCAAAACCCACTCATCACGGGTTTACACATTGGTTGTTTCAGCATGAAAGTCATACAATCAAGATTCAATCATTATTTCCTTACAATTGTTTTCTAATTTATATCCAGTATTCTGTAACGCTGATGTGAGACAATGTCTATTGTTAAAAGTGACATGTATGTGAGAATGTTTCAGCTCTGTATTCAACACAAGCTCTTTCTGCTGGGTCTCTGTACCCCAACATGCACCTGGATTCTGGAAATCCTGACAAAGTGACCACAGTTAGTGCACATTGGAAGCTTTTCTCAAACTGTGACACAGTGGTTTTATAGAAACTAAGCTTCATCTTAGCTTAGCTTAGCTTCAACAACGTAAAAAAGTTAATTTTCAGTTTATCATACAGTATAACGGATCATATAACACAAATTTTTCATACTACCTAATGCTTCCCCTGAGCCATGCTTCGTTTTTATAAGTATGCACTCACACTGATAGTTTTATCAGATAAAAAGAACCACATTTGAGAAATTCAGTTTCATGCCCTTTTATGTTTTAGTGTCCGGAACTTTTTTGAATTTAAATCTTTCAACGATTTTAACTGTCATTCAGATGAAACTTGGCCGATTTAGATTTCACATAAAAATCATAAAGCTGAAAAAGTGTATTATTCTTAAATGCTAAATTGTTATGATTTTGCATTATGAATTTGACATGGTTACAGACACTACAGATTGGCCGTTTGCTTAAAAAGTAATACACCTGGTCATATTTTATGGAAATTAATGAGACACATTTCATGGTTAAAAACACTGAATACACTTTTCCTAAAAAATGTGTGTGTGTGTGTGTGTGTGTGTGTGTGTTTAGCTGATTTGATAAATTCAAATGAAAGTATCTGAGCCAACAACGACAACAAAGAGTAGGCGTGACAGCAACTTTGGGTCTTTTATGCCCTCAAAGAAAAATAATACAACTTTGTCGAAACTGCCTATTCACAAAAGACAAATAAGCAGGAGACAAGTCACCAAGGTAAGCTCTGACAGTATTACCAAGAACAATTCTTGTTTTCGCTTCTTCTTTCTTCTAAGACTAGTTTTTAACTGAATGGTGAAAAAATGTATTTGGGTGACATCTTAATTTTCTTCCTGCACATTTTACTCACTTTTACTGGGTAACTGGACATTTAAAAAAATATATATTATTGTTTTACAAATTGATGAATTTAGATCCTGTCCCATATACGTTGTGCTCTTTCCTTGTCACATCATTTAATTGAATGCTAATGTTAATCTTATCATTGTATAGCCACTGCTTTACTGCATGCCCAGACTAATGAGTCTCCTCTGATAGGGGCTCTGGGGGTAATGTAAATAAAGACACAGTACAGACTGTGCTGAGATCTTTGGGGGGGTAAACTTTATGTAGATTTTGGTCCACGTTTCTTTGTCACCAAGAGAATTACATCCAAGCTGTTGCTCAAAAAGATTCAAGCAACTCAAATGACATGCAATGCCCCTTTTTATTTATTTATTTATTTATTTATTTATTGCATATTTGTCACACTTCAATGCATGAGATTATCAAAACATTTTAATATTACACAAAAATAATTTAGATTTTATTTATTTAGGGGAAAAAAGCTGACCAAACCTACCTGGCCCTATGTGAAAAAGTAATTGCCCCTAAACCTAATACAGTGAAACCTCGGATTGCGAGTAACGCAGATTTTTAATAAATTTTGACTTGGAAAACGAACAAGTCTTGGTTTACGAGCACCGAGTATCATGTATCACGCATGCGCTTCTTGTTTTGACACTGAACGTCACGTGATCACAACTGAGCCAACGGTTTTTCTCTCTCTTGCGCTGTGGAATTGTGGGTAATCGTCTCCCTGCTGGGTCTTAGTGCGCGTCTCTTACTGGTATAATCAACATCCGTGCACGCCTGTACTGTTTACTATAACACCGTGACCACGTGTGTGTGTGTGTGTGTGTGTAAAACATATTTTATTTTGTGTTTTGTGTAGAGCGTGCGTGTACTTTTTCTTATAACACCCGTGTGTGTTCGCTTGTAAAGCAAAAGTCTTATTAGGGGTTAAAAATCCATGTTCTCCCTCTCTGATTCAGCCCGTAGTTATGTGTGTGTGTGTTATGTGTGTGCGTGCGCATAATTTGACACCATGCCGGTCCATAGACTCTCTCTCTCCCTGTCTCTCTCGTCTTTAGTGTGTGTGTGTGTGTGTGTGTGTGTGTGTGTGTGTTTGTGTGTGTGCGAAGCACCTCCTCTCTGCTTCACACACACACATACACACACACTCTGCTCTACACAGAAACACTGCTCTGTCGCGATTTTTTTCAAAGGTAAAGTGCAGGTTAATTTGTTTGTTTGTTTTACTTTACAGCAGTGATTCCATTATTAAGCGCTCACACGAGTGCCATTAGCGATGTTCCTCACAAATCTTTCCAACAAAACAGTCTTTCCGTTAATGTGTGTGTGTGTGTGTGTTTGTGTGAAATTCTAACAAGAGTATCTAATTAATAATTTATTTATTTATTAATAATAATAAATAATTAATTAATTAATAATTCAAGTTTCCATTATTTCTAATGGGAAAATGAAATTTGGTTTATGAGTGTTTTGGAACACAAGCCCGCATTCGGAACGAATTATGCTCATAATCCAAGGTTCCACTGTAACTGGTTCTGCTACTCTTGACAGCAATAACTGTAATCAAGTGTTTGCGATAACTGGCAATGATGACTCACATTGATGTCGAGGAATTCTGGCCCGCTCTTCTTTGCAGCATTGTTTAAATTCAGCCAGACTGGAGGGTTTCCGAGCACGAATAGCCTGTTTAAGGTCATGCCACGGCATCTCCACCAGATTTAAGTCCAGACTTTGACTAGCCCACTCCAAATTGCCCACTTTAAAGAATGAATGAATTTTTATTTTGAGCCATTCAGAAGTGGACTTGCTGGTGTACTCCGGATCATTGTTCTTCTGCATAAACCAAGTGTGTTTGATCTTGAGGTCACGAACTGATGGCCAGACATTCTCCTTCAGGATTTTCTGGCAAAGTCCAAAATTCAGGGTTTCATCAATTTAACAAAACATCAAGGTCCTGAACCGTCCCCAGACCATCACACTACCACCACCATGTTTGACAGTTGGTATGAAATTGCATTTATGAAATGGCGTGTTAGTTTCAGGCCAGATGTAACAGGACACACATCTTTCAAAAAGTTAAACTTTTGTCTCATAATAGTTGCGCTAAAGTCTGAAGGCAATGTGAGAAGAGCGGTTGTGTTCTTTTTGATCATGAACACGGATCTTACCTGAGGCCAGTGAGGCTGGCAGTTCTTTAGATGTTGTTTTGGGTTCTTTTATGTGATCTTTTATGAGTTGTTGTGCTCTTGGAGTAATTATGGTACAGTAGGCCAACCAAACCTCAGAAATTTCACCACTGTTCCGAGTTTTCTTCATTTGAGAAAAATGGCTCTCACTGTGCTTCACTGGAGTCCCAAAGCCTTAGAAATAGATTTGTAACCCTTTCCAGACTGATACATGTCAATTACTTTGTTTCTTATCTGTTCTGGAATTTCTTTAGATGGTGATCTTTTTCAGATCTTTGAGCGCGCTTCACCATGTCAGACAGGTTCTATTTAAGTACTGTCTTTATCAAATAGGTCGGCCAGTAATCAGGCCTGGTGTGGCAAGTGAAATTTATGTCAGCTTTCCAAAAATCACAGTTCATGCATGATTTAGCAAAGTGGGGCCGTTGCTTTTTCAAAAAGTGGGGTAAATAATTTTTCATGGCACTGTCAGACAACAAAGTAAAAACCTGGGCCCTTGTAATATCTTACTCTGACCTTGGTTAGCTGAAGGAGTAAAACATTTTCTTCAGCACCTAGACTAACTATGAGGGCTGTACCGAATGTAATGCAAAAGTGGGCATAACTTTTTTTATTGATACAAGATGATCGTAATAATATTTTGGTACTTTATAACATATACCACTGTGACTATGGTGGAGTCCATCAAATGGCCTGCAAAAGAAAACAAGTAGAATCTGTAGAAAGCATTTTAATCTTAATCTTAATTAAAATTTCTGATACTGACATTTCTCACACCGTCAGCACTAAAATGGCAAACCTCAAGCAGACTCTGTAAAGACACTGTAAAGTCAGCTTTAGAGAGAAGAAAACATGAAACAGAAATACAAGGGCTGCTAGTACATATTATTTTACTGCATATCCTTGTATATAACTGTTAATGAAGCATTGCTGCTTGTTACAAGTTAGATATTTTTTAAGGATTTTTCACAGGGTTGATTTGTTCCAACATGCTTTGCATGTTCTTCGGCTTTGATTGTTTGATTTATGGAGATATTGGGCATGGGAAAGTATTTGTTTAAAGCTCTGTGACTAAAGTTAACATTGGGTAACAAAATCAATTGGTAGACACTTACTGGCTCACTTTATCAGGAACACCTTGTTGACATAAATATCGAATCAGACAATCGGTTGGCGGCAGCTCATTGCATTTAGACATGTAGGCCAAGTTTGAAATCAAGCAAAGGAATGAGGAAGAAAAGTGACTTTGAACATGGCATGGCTGTTGGTGCCAGTTGGGTTGATCTGAATATTTTCAAAAATGCGGATCTACTGGGATTTTCATGCACAATCATGCCTCTGTTTTTAAAAGTATGCAGTGAGCATCAGTTCTCTGGGTGAAAATGCCTTGTTGTTGCCAGAGGTCAGTGGAGATGGTGAGACTGGTTCGAGCTGATAAAAAGGCATCAGTACTGTAAGTCGAATAACATCTCATTGCAACCAAGGTACGCTGAAGAACATCTCTGAATGCACCACTTGCCGAACCTTGGAGCAGATGTGCTACAGCAGCAGAAGACCACAGAACAGGAACAGGAAACTGAGGCTACATTTGGTCGGTAGAGGCAACTGCAGCAATTGTGTAATGCTGTGATGTCAATATGGCCATGGTAAAACATCTCGAAAGGAATGTTTCCAGCACCTTATTGAATCAATGAATTAAGGCAGTTCTGAAGGCAAAAGACCTGAAGGTCCAAATGTCCAAAATTATAGTGCAACTATATGGAGTGAAATCGCATAATTGTGGTTTTTACTTAGAAATAATCAAATATGTAAATACAGAGCTGAAAAACCTGCTTTTGTGCAGCTGCAGCAAGCAAGAACAGGCAGCAATCCATGCAAATAAAAAAGACACAAAAGACAAAATAGACTTTGGGTTTGTGTGTAGTTAGTCTCACTGGATTAACCAGTGTTAGTTTGTTACAGTATGTATTGTATCGCTGTCTGTATTGTATCAAAGTTCTCTTGTTTGGTTTCTTATCTCTTGTTTGGCGTCTTATTCTTATGTTTAGTTTGTTATTAATGTCTTATCTTCTGCAAATATGCCTCCCCTGCATCCCTTGAACCCTAACAATGGCAAATCAGTGACACAATGCAACATGACATTCACTAACCACTAATAGTGTAAACCAGTGAAAGGGACTATCCAATGACGGAAGATTTCAAATTTCAGAATAAATAATAAGATAAGATAAGAGCACCTGCCAAAATGCCTAAATGTAAATTTAAGTAGCTGGAAGCCCTACATAAACTTGATGAGAAATGATTCCGAACATTTTGATATGCTCCAGATCTTTAAAGAAACAAAAATGTGACAAATGTGTTTCTTTAAAGAAACACATTTGTCACATTTGTGAAAGTCAAGTCACACCTGAACCCCACTGTGCAGTCCTGTGCAGCAGCATTGCATATGCATATGTTTGAGAAAGCCAAGTGAGACAACCTCTGTGTACAATGGCGTAGTGGTTAGTGCTGTCGCCTTGCCTTATCATGCAAGTTAGGCTAATTGCCGTTCCCAAATTGCCTGTAGTGTGTGAATGAGCGTACAGTATGTGTCTGTGTGTACCCTGAGATGGATTGGCCCTGGTCCAGGGTTTACCCTGAATTGTACTCTAAGTCTCTAGGAATAGGCTCCAGGCCTGGTTTAGACAATGAGAGAGAGAGAAAGAGAGAGAGAGAGTGTGTGTGTGTGTGTGTGTGCCGTTATCCAAATCTTGCTGCTACACATCTGCACATGAACACAGATACTCTCCAGCCAATAATTTACTGTACATTATAAACCATGTGATATGAAATCGACAAACAAATTCTTTCCTTACTTCTTATTTTTTGCTTAAACAGTCAACCTAAAATGACCACTACACTAAATTAATATATACCCCTAATCCAGGCAAGCAATAAACAATAAACAATATGAGTGTCAAGACCATCAAAACAACAAGTTTTTCTTCTGTCTTTCTGTTCTTTTTTAACTAAGAAAAGCCAGCTTTACTATGAATATAGCCTTATCTGATTGGTTAATTTTTTTTTTTTAATAGGAAGCCAACTCAGCCTGGCTTCCCTTTGGACGTGATGGTAAAAGTGCAATACCGTGTTTCACCACAAATTCAATACATAACTTTTAGGGGGCGCTGTTTCACTTGCATTAAAGAACAGGTATTTTCCAGGCACACCTGAACACTTCAGTGAATATCAGAGAAAGCTCTGAAACTATTATTTATACCAATGAATTTCATACCACAGATCTATCACATTGATGTCTTGTACGTTGTACTATATTATTCTTACTTGTATTTGACCTCCTCTTACAGAAATACACCCTGAACAGGCACTGAAAATGGACACCGCCCCTAATCAAACTGCTCCTCTTTCCTATGATCTGGATCTACAGAGCCAAAATAATTTCACCAATGGCACCTTGTCAAACAGCCCTCACTCTACACTTCTGGATCAGGCCATTAACTGGATCTGCATACTCATCCTTTGTGACACTATGGTTTCTCTCGGCTGTACAATGGAGGTTTCCAAGATAAAAGCCCACATCGTAAAGCCCAAAGGTGTGGTGATCGCCATGCTGGCTCAGTTTGGGGTGATGCCACTCACGGCCTTCTCTATGGCTAAACTGTTCAAGTTCATTCCTGGTGCAGCCATGGCAGTGCTGGTGTGTGGCTGCTGTCCAGGGGGAATGTTTTCCAATATCCTGGCCTTTGCTCTTAATGGGGACATGAATCTCAGGTTCCTTCCTCCCATTACACCATCAGTAGTCTATATAGTGCAATATGCATAGCTATTTAACATCATCAGTAGCAAGCATATTAATCAGTGGTTAAACATCTCTGCTATATATGCATTTGATTTAATTATTTAATTATTATAATAAAACTAATGGATTGCTAAAGGCTAACAAGTCCATAGTAGTATTATAGAACCTCATTTTATGGCTCAAAACTATACAGTGAAACCTCGGATTGCGATTAACACGGTTTGCGAGTGTTCTGCAAGACGAGCAAAAATTTTAAATAAATTTTGACTTGGAAAACGAACAAGTCTTGGTTTAAAAGTACCAAGTAAAAAAAACTTAACTTTTTTTTTTTAAGGTAAAGTGCAGGTTAATTTGTTTTATTTTTACTTTATATTTTGTATTAATTATTCTTATGTTGTTGTTGTTTTTTTTGGGCTGTGGGACGAATAATTTATGTTTCCATTATTTCTTATGGGGAAATTCGAGTGTTCGGTTTACGAGTGTTTAGAAATACGAGCCCACTCCTGGAAAGACTTATGCTTGTAATCCAAGGTTCCACTGTATATAAAGCCAATTCTTTGCCACTGGATGTATGTAATTGATTTCCTTCCATCTCAGCATTGTGATGACGACCTGCTCGACGTTGGCGGCGCTAGGTATGATACCCCTGCTGCTCTTCATTTACTGCCATGGCTTCTCCAATGTTCATGCTGTGCCTTATGTTGGCATCTTCCTGGCCTTGATCTTGACTGTGCTCCCTTGTGCCATTGGCATCTATATTAACTATCGTGTACCAGAGAAGTCCAAAATTGTTGTAAAGGTAGGACTTGGAATGTACTTGTACATATTTCTAAATTTCTTCTTGTAAGTATTTCTTACTATTAAAAGAAGATATTTTCAAGGGCAGGAATCAACAGTTCATGTCATGTTCTCTCCTTTTTTTGTCACAGGTTGGGATGGGCATAATGGTGGTTGGTTATATTGTCTTAGGCATTCTGCTCAGCCTTATCCTAGGACCAGTCATCTGGGTGGTGACAGAACCTCGACTTGTCGCTACAGGAGCACTGATGCCACTTATTGGATACGTACTTGGCTATGTGCTGTCTTTGTTCTTCAGTTTTGATGAACCGTAAGTTAATAAGACTGGTTCAGTTCATTGATCTGATTTTTTTACTTTTTTTTTTTTTTGCTTAACACAAATCTGCATATGGATTAAGGTTTTGGCCCTAATGAGTAAGTAATGAGGAAAAAAGAAACCTTGAAAAGGAACCAGACTCTTCTGGGTGATACCAGGTGGTGAGATATTTGGTTGTGGTATTTGGACTGCTGACCAGAAGGTCATGAGTTCAAACGTAGCACCAACGTACTTGGGCAGTGACCAAAGCCTTTCATGCCTGATCAGATAAAGGTGTCCGCCAAATATGTTTAAAAAACTTGAGGTGTCTAAATGTATTAAATCTAAATGGATTAAATTATGAGGTGTGTATTTTTCCAGCAAATGTACTTCATTTATTGCATTTATTATTATCAGGAGATGCTTTTCTGATTATTATTATTATTATTATTATTATTATTATTATTATTATTATTATTATGCATTAGCCATAATCTACCCTGAGAAGTTATATTCCCTCATACTGAAGCTACTTAAAAATGCACAATTCTGAAGTTGTCTATCACTTTTGCTTTAACCCTTAGCTGTCGGAGGACTGTTGCCGTGGAGACAGGTTGCCAAAATCTCCATCTCTGCTTCACAATCCTAGAGGTAGCCTTCGATCGCGAGGTCATCGGCCCATACACTCTTTTCCCTTTTGTCTACTTTTTCTTTCAAATTCTTGAGGCATTGGTTTTAATCATCATCTTCAGATGCTACAAGAAATCATCAAAGAGCTCAGAAATGGTCCGTCGTAGCCGCAATATTATTTAAAAAAAGGGACCTATTCAAATAACTCCACAAGTTCTTGATAAAATGTCTGACAATTAAAATGCCATATTCATGTAACAGGTCTTTAGACGTCATGCCCACTCTGTGGTATCTCACATCAGTTTATTTTACATTTTGCACTGAAAATATTTGCTATCGCAGAATAAACAGCTGGCTCAGTGTCAGCGCAAAACTTCTCTTGTTTCCTCGCATGCTTACCTCCAAAATTGTAGACGTTTCAGTTCCAACATTTTAATCATTGTCAAGAAATTGCTGAATCATTATTGTATTTAGTTTGCTATTTTAATTAGTGGTAGGGTTTTCAATATGGGTTTCATTTATATTCAAAGAGACCAGGGAGAGATTCCCAGTTCCCCTCCCAGTCAGTGTGGGGTCTTAGTGAAGCCTCATAAGTGTGTGTCTATGCCTAAGAGCTAAAGAGTCATCCAAAAAACAAACAAGTAAAAATTGAACAGGTTTATAAATAAAAATTAAGGCTACCAAGTCTTATGAATTACACTAAGCCAGGTGTGGGGAATTTATCCTCATGAAATAACGATGGTGGAGAAGAAGCCAATGTGTGTGAATGTACAAAACGTGAGAGAGTGAAGATAACAAGTAGGAGCTGATGAAATGGGTGGGGCTCCTAGCAGGGAATTCTAGGAACCATTCTTGCTGAAGGATGAAAGGCTTGTGACAGGCTTCTTATTTTAATAAAGAACAACTTATTTGGCTTGTTGGCAAGAAATTATGTAAAATTGCAGTATTTCAGGTTGGTTACTAAAAATGATTTGAATAAGTAAATATATTATATAATTTATTCCATTTTTTGTCATGCAATGGTTTGTCACCCCATCTAGGGTGTTCACTGCGACATGCCAAAGTTTCCTGGGATAGGCTTAAGGCCCACAGCAACCCTGTATACAGGATAAAGCGGTATAAACGATGAGATTCTCCTATTTGTTAGCACTGTTACTGTGAAATGCAAAGACACAGTTTGTTCATGTTTTACTTTGTTCTGGATATTTTCATTCTTCATACTTTATTTATATTAATGTCCAAATAATACCAGTGTAGTCCTCACCAAGTTCAGTTACTTCAACATACAACAGCCAATATTCATAACCTAGATGCCAAACAATGTGATAATAAGTGACTGCAAAACAAGTCTAAATCATCAGCCATTTACCACCATGCCTCACTGTTAGTATGGGATGTTTGTGGTGGTTCACTGTGTTTGGCTTCTTGGCAAACATCGGGCTGTGCGTAATGACCCAACCTCTCAACCTTGGCCTCTTCAGTTTAGAGGATGTTTCAGGTTGTTTAGATTGTTGTTGGACTTTTAGTTGCTCCCATCGAGGGTTCACCATAGCAGACCATCCGATCTACACACAACTTGGCACATGTTTTATGCTGGATGCCCTTCTTGGCGGAACCAAGGCTTGGGGCTTGGGACCGGCACCGCATCCAGTAGCTGTGGTTTGGGAGTCAATTGACCCCGGCTTAGCAGGCGACAAACCTACCACTGAGCCACCATGCCATGTGTCTTATTCTTTTTGGAGAGAATGAACTTTTTTTCCCTAGCCACTCTATCTTGAACACCAGACTTGGTCTTTTTTTTTTTATTATTAATTTGTTGTCATGAATGTTTTTGTCATTCAATGTGCTTACACACATCTCAACTGACCTTTGACTGATCTTCACTATCTTGGAGGCTCTATTTGTAATAATTCCTTCTCAGTGTATGATGGCCATATGATCCTTACCAGACAGATGATTGTCTTAGGACAATCAACTGCTTCTCTGACGTCTTGGGCGATGTTGTTCTTCTTGGCATTATGTAAAGTTCTGCTTGTTGGTGAGGACTGCGCAATTATTATTTAGGCCCTATGAATAAAAACCTAGAATATGTATGTATAACAATTTATATACAGTATTTACACTGTATATAAGTTTAAAAGTTCATGTTTATGAATAAGTAAGTATAAACATATATAAATGATGTTAGATGTAATATCTATACATGTGAAATAAAAGTTATTTATAGAAATTATTGCTGTGTGGTTCCAATCTGTCAATCATAAAACCTGATCATGTGACAGCATACTTTTTTTACTTTATATTTTACATGAAGTTAACTATATGAGATAATAGCTTAGCAACAGTAGTTAATCTAACATACTCGCTAAACACATATACTGTATGTGCTAATATTATCAAGATACTGTAGTTAGCGTATTTAATGCAAAATCTAAATCTTCAGCTATGTAGCAATAATAAAAACTAGCAAATTTAGGTTTCAAATGTTAGATGGCGTTTTGACTCATGTACATAAAACCTGTAGGTATTATTAGTGAGTATTGGTTTTTTGTAATGGAAAACATTCAGAAGAACACTCAGAAGAAGTGAGACAGCTTTAAAATTAACAGTTCACCTGAGAGACCACAGACTGATGATCACCACATAGCCTGTCTCAGCTTTCTAAAGGTGCTGATGTGATACTGGAGACCAGTTCTGTTTCTTTTCAGATCTTGCTACTTTCTGGTTCCGTCAGGGTGGCAGAAGGTCAAGCCGACTCTCTTCACTTTGTACACAATCTCTGGTATGGCACTCTTATGTATGTATGGCATCTTTTGGGATCACGTAGGCTTGCAACTTCCTTGTATACAATGTTGTAACATATTCCTGGCGATATCTTGAATTAATTTTTTTTCTGCACTTGATTTCTGTATAATAACCCAGATTTATCAGTCCATCTGTTGAACTTGATGTGGTTCATGGACACTATATGGACAAACGTATATGGCCAAACCAGTTAATTATTGAATTCAGGTGTTTGAATCAGGCCCCTTATCCCCAGTGAAGGACAATCTTATTGACTTAGCATACCAAGACTTGGACAATGCTATGCTTTCAACTTAGTGGCAACGGTTTGGGTAAGGCACTTTTCTATTTCAACATGACTGTGCCCCAGTGCACAAAGCATGGACTTGTGGAAGAACTTGACCAGCCCGAACAGCTGACCACCCCTGACCTCAACCCCATCGAGCCCCTTCGGGATGAACTGGACCGGAGATTGCGAGCCAGGCCTTCTCATCCAACATCAGTGATTAACCTCATAAACGCTTATAAAATATGATGAGGCACAAAAGTCAATAATGTTGAATTTAAACATAGCACAAAATATTCTTTGGAAAAATGCAGGATTGATGATTATTTAATTTTTTTATGTCGAACATATAATAATGAAAATGTGTGTGGCCAAAGAAGCTGCTTCTGTAGTTTATGCAACATGGAAGCGAACAATTCTGCCTCCCTAAAAATTTTAAGTTCCTAACTTCAACTGTTTTGGAGCAATGATTTTATATGTCACCCAAAAATGGCCATTTTCAGCGTTATACTGTCTTGCTTCAAACAATAATCATTTAAAATTCAAATTATTCATATTTCTTTATAAGTATTGATACTAAAATTGGTGTAATCTTCTAGAAGCATATGACCTGTAAAAATTGTTTCTTAAATTTTTTTTATTTTTTTTTTGTAAAAGCTTAAAAAGCAAAAAGTAGTGTCTGTAACCATGTCAAATTCATGTTGCAATATCTTAGCAATGTTGCATTTTAGAATAATGCACTTTTTCAGGTATGTGTGTTTTCATATGTAATCTAAATTTAATCTGAATGACAGGTTAAAATCATTGAAAGGATTTTGGAAGATTTGAATTCCAAAAATTTACGGACACAAACATAAAAGGACATGAAATTTTATTTACCAAATATGTTTCTTTTCATCGGATAAAAATATAAAGGGTTATGCATACTTATATAAAAAACGAAGCATAGATCAGGAGATAAGAAGCATTAAGTATTATGAAAAATGGTGTTACAGTGGGGCAAAAAAGTATTTAGTCAGCCACCAACTGCGCAAGTTCTCCCACTTAAAAAGATGAGAGAGGCCTGTAATTTTCATCATAGCTTTTATTGTCATTCCAACCATATACAGTTCAGTACACAGTGAAACGAAACAACGTTCCTCCAGGACCAAGGTGCT
>JAOVVA010023740.1:0-16113 GCA_028565275.1 Leiocassis micropogon
ATTTTGTGTGACAAACATGCAAAAGAATAAGAAATCAGGAAGGGGGCAAATAGTTTTTCACACCACTGTATTAGGTTATTCTATTCAACAAGTGGCACATTGGCCCAAAGAGTAAAATAGGCCACCACACAGACCCTGTGTCCCTGGTTCGAGCCTGGGCTTTGGGCTTTACTGATGGTGTGGTGTTTCATATGATCTCTGTGTAGATTCTCTGGTTGAACAATTAACATAATCATTAACATATTAATTGATGACTATCCTCATTATTTATTATCTATTTGCTCATAAGGATAGTAATCAATTATTATGTTAATAGAAGGTCTAATGATAGTAAAATGTGTGTGTGGGTGTGTCAAATAAAAAAAATGTTTCTCATTGGTGCAGAGGTAGGGCCTATAATTACATGATTATATAACTGCAAAAGGAAATACATCCCTGTCCCATGTTTATAATCCCATGATTAGGCTCACTAATTGGTATGATATAATGCCAAATTAAATACAATACATAAATAGGTGAGTGTGGAGTCAAACATGTAGGCAAACTCATGTCCATAAGCTGGATGCAGTGATAAATGTACCTGTTTTACAGTTTTTTTCCACAAAATGCACAAAATTTACAAGCCAAAAAATAAGCAATAATAAAAACTATATCAAGGAAATATGTGACTGTATTTAATTACACCAATACCTATTTGAGGTAGGGTCACAGGGGGACCTGAAGCCTATCGTATCCCAGGATTACGCCCTGGATGCAAGCATAGGGAGAACATGCAAACTTCATGCACACTGAACCCGAGGCAGGAATCAAACCCGGACCCTGGAGTTGTGAGGCCACAGTGCTAACCATGAAAGCAAAAAAAATACAGTGAAAATGGGAGGGTTGCGTCAAGAAGGGCATCCGGCGTAAAACCTGTGCCAAGTTATAGTGCGGACTGGGTATTCCGCTGTGGCGACCCCTTGCCGGGAGAAGCCGAAAGACAACAACAACAACAACAGTTTTATAAGTAAAACCGTTATTTTATTATTTTATTATTTGGCTGCGTTAATACTCTTGTCAAGGTCTTCACAAGTAAGACAAATACTGTATGTGTGTGTGTGTGTATGTGTACATGTGTGTGTCATCTGGAAGAATGTTTCTCATTGGTGCAGAGGCAGGGCCTATAATTACAAAAGTATATATCCACAGAAAGGAAATACTTCATCGTCTGTAAGCACTGATTACAATCACTGAGCTGTATAATATAATGGCAAATTTAATTACATGAGGTATGTTTGAAAGCATATATAAAAAGATTGAGGGAATCAAGCTGTGGGTCGATGACAAGACAAGCAAAAAAAAATGTTAAATATAATTTAGGAGCATTAATAATCATTTCAAGGTCTTGACAATTATAGTAAGACAAATGTGTGCCTGTGTGTGTGTGTATGTGACTGTGTGTGTGTTTTGTACTGCAATAATATTTCTGATTGGCCTATACATAGACAAATATACAAATAAAGATTAAATAAAATACACCCCTGACTGCCGTTACCGATTGCAGTGTCACGGAGTTGTGTAAAACAATGTCAGTTTAACCCCAGGATGTTCGCTGGCTGCTGTGGGATATCTAGTTCCACCATAGTCTAGCTCAAATCCATAAATGACTGACATGGCTATATTATAAATATATGTAATATAATGTCATTATTATAGACTTTGAAACACATTTAAAGCAAACTGCAAGTTTATACAAGATTGGGGATTTAATTATTTGGTAATTTATTTCAAAAAGGGAAACTGTCATACATTCTAGATTTATTTCACATCAAGTGAAAAAAATTCAAGTTGTTGTTGTAACTATTGTTGCTTTAACTTGGAGAAAAAGAACTGCACCGTTGCTCAATGGGTCCAAAGTCCTCTTTATAAAGTAAATTTTGCACTCTATTTGGAAATCAGTCTTCTAGAATCTGGAGAAAGAGTTAACTTCGTCAGTGTTTTTGATTGGAGCAGATTGTGGGCCCTATATATAAACAAGTATATAACTACAGAAGGAAACACATCGTTTCCCTCTGTGTTATTAGTCACGGATCGCCATTACTAACTGGTCAATCTGGAAGTGTACATGAGCTAAGGGTGTGAGCAGCCTGCTCTGGGTATTTCCTTGTTTCACACCTTCAGAAACACACAATTTAAAATACAACAAATAAATGAAAATAAATTAGCAAATTATATGTGTCTCTAGATTTGAACCCCACCAATTTATTAGGTTACTTTGTTGATATATATTTTTTTGCTACTCTTGGTTAATGATTGTGCTGTGTTTTGTATGATTTCTGTGTGAATTCTTCTTCTTCGAGATCAATAAAGTATCTATCTATCTATCTATCTATCTATCTATCTATCTATCTATCTATCTATCTATCTATCACTGTGTTAATAGAGGGTTCTTGTGGTGATAGTAAAATGTGTGTGTGTGTGTACATATGGGTGTGTTTGTGTGCATGTGTGTGTGTGTGTGTGTGTGTGTGTGTGTCAACTGCATTAATGTTTCTCATTGGTGCAGAGGTGGGGCCTATAATAAGATGGGTATAAAACTACAGAAGGAAATACATCCCTGCCTGTAAGCACTGATTAGGGATCTTTGAGCTGTACAGTATAATATAATGACAAATTTAATTACAAAAACAGGTGAGTATGGAGGCAAACCCATGGTCATAAGCTGGATGCAGTGGAAAAATGACCTGTTTCGCTCATTTTCCACAAAATGAACCAAACACAACCACAACCACTAAATGAAAACAACATCAAGGAAATAGGTGACTGTTCAAAGGAGATTGTTGCATATTTTGGATGCCTTCAGCATTGTTTTACAATATAGAAAGAAATAAAAATTAAAAAAAGACCATGAAATTAGAAGTAGTAGACTGGTAATGTGTCTGTCTATATATAAGACCACCTGCTTAATATTGTGTAGGTCCATGCCTACGGGACCAAAACAAAAAAAATTGCCCGAGAGATATTTTTAACTCTAGCTACTGAGACAAATTGTGATGGCCAAATGACTGGGTCAGAACAACTCTAAAACTGTAGCTCTTGCGGGTGTTCCAGGTCTGCAGTGGTCAGGACCTACCAAAACTGGTCCAAAGAAGGAAAACCAGTGAACCGGCTACAGGGTCACAGGCAGCCATGGCTCATTGATTGAAGGCACATGGGGAGCAAAAGCTGGCCCGCGTAGTCCGATCCAATAGAAGAGCTACTGTAGATCGAATTGCTGAAAAGGTATGTAGTGCTGCCCCTTATCGAGCATAGGGCCCCCTGAGATTTCGGAGCATACATCGCAGATAAAAGGGACTATAAATAAATCATTTGGACTAAACAGACGTGGTGTCTCAGCGAATACAAATACAGATACAAATAATTTTAAATCCAAAAAAAAGTTGTTTTGATAGTTGTTAAAAAGTTATTTCGGGTAAATTCCAGCAACAACTAAATAAATTTTTTTTTAAAGAAAAACAAGTGAACAGCGATGCACATTGTTGATTTGTACAGTATGTACAATATGTGGCTATTGTAGTTCAAACGTAGCAGTCCTACTCACTTGGAAAAAAGCTTTAAAATAGAAGCAATTTTCTCTACAAACAATAGAAATATGTTTTCATATATTGGTTGACCACTCCACATAGCTCACTTAATAGATATATCACGCTGTGCATGATATCATGTAATAACCTTTAAAGAAATTCTTCATATGATCATTATGAACAACTGGAGCTTAAAATGTCAACAGTGTTGATATGCAGAAAATCTATTTTTTGAATCTTTCTGGAATATAACAAGCATAAATACATTAAAAAAAGAGAAATAAATCGCATACATTTGCTAAAATGTTGCCTGAATCACAGAATCTTGAATTGTGAAAGAAATCTCTGTTTTGAAACTTTCCATTCCAATATTTTCAGAGGGAACTGCATATATTTAGGTTTAATATACTATGATGGAAAAAGGTATGGTGAACCCCTGGTGGTTAACAAGGTTCAGGCTTTTGCAAGGGTACCGCTTGTATTCTGAAACTTGAGAGGTATGACTGGGGTGTGTCTGGAGGATCAAGAAGGATTACTCACTCACTTAGTGCCCGCAATGGATCAGAGACAGCACTGGATAGACACTCACTTACTCACCTATTAAACCGCTTTATCCTGTATACAGGGTCGTGGAGGGCCTGGGAGGGAGCCTATCCCAGGAGACTTAGGACACAAAAAGCATCATTTTAAATCCCTAGACGGGGTGCCAATCCATTACACTGCACACACATACTGTACACACACTCACGCTAGGGCCAATTTGGAAATGCCTATTAGGCTAATCTGTATGTCTTTGGCCTGGAAGAGGAAACCAGATTACCTGGAGAAACTCACAAAGCACTTGGAGAACATGCAAACTCCATGCACCCAGAACCTGTAGGTGCAATGCAACAATGCTAACCACTACGCCACCGTGCCCCTAGATATACAGTATGAGATTAATTCTGAAGAAATCCATGGTAGCCAACTGTCCCAGAAGCAGCTAATTTTTCAGTTGTTCCTCTTTCCCACTCAGAATTAGCTTCAAACATTCTAGCTTCTAACTGATGCGCTGAGAAGATTCATGCTGTTGTGATCCTCCAGGACCTGTCTGCAGCATCTGATACAATTAGTCACTGTATTCTCGCATCTATCATTACTAGCCTTGGAATCCCTGCTCAGCACAGCGGAGGCTATATAAAGTGAGATGCTCAGGCCTCACTTGGGTGAATGACAATCTCAGCATGACTGCAATATACTCTTGGGAATTCTCTGTTATGGCTCCTTCAGAAAATACTTGAATGTTCAGGATATGGATGCATTCCATATAAGTACTTTTTCACGCTTTCATCACCTTGAGTCTTGACTACTACAGTTTGCTCCTGGATCTTTCTGCACTTTGCAGCTTTCCAACTGACCTAGAATACCATCTGCACAACTTGTGCCCAGTCTTCTAAATTGACCCACGCCACTTCATTGACATGTTCTCTTTAAGTGTTGTCCTCTCACTTCCTTTATTAGGTTTGATGCTACCTGCAACACCAAAATGCACGCCCTAGTGATGGCAGTGGTTAGATGGTGCACCATGACCATGTAGCTTAAAAACAAGCTCTAAGATGTCAGCTGCTTTTCAAGATACAGGGAAGACAAGCATCAATATTTTTTTCTTGTACCCAAATACTGGCTGGCACAGTGACTTAGTGGTTAGCACTGTCGTCTTGCACCTCCAGGGTCCGGAATCGATTCCCGCCCGGGATCGATTCCTGCCTCTGTGTGCATGGAGCTTGCATGTTTTCCCCGTGCTTGGTGGGTTCCCCCAGTTTAACCTGGTTTCCTCCCACAGCCAAAAGACATGCAGATTAGGCTAATTGGCATTCCCATATTGCCTAGTGTGTGAGTGTGTGTGTTTGTGCCCTGCGATGGATTGGCACCCCATCCTCATGGCTCATAAAGTCTGAAGTCTCCTGGCATAGGCCTAAGGCCCCCCCATGACCCTGTACAGTATACCGGATAAAACGGTATAGATGACTGCGTGAGTATCACACCCTCACCCTTTCTTGAGAAAACAGTACTCATGCACATCTCAAATGCTGATGTCATGTCTTGGACAGGATCAGGTAGTGTGTCTGACTGCAAGGTTCTAATAATGCCCCTTTTATTATGGTTTCTAGTTCATTTGTCATGTGTGCAAAATGTCTGTGAAAGCTCCTGTGTCTCCAGTGATGCTCTGGCACATAGATGTGCAATACACAAAATACAATGATCAGCGATAAAATTACAAGGCAAAAGTTATGCCCAATAACTTGTAGGTTCCCCAGGTGCTGTCTGGGCTGCTCTGGCCCCTCGGGGCATGACTGCCCAAAATCTCTGGGATGTGCTGTGGTGTCTGGCACCAGGATATTGGCAGCAGATCCTTTGGGTGATGTGGTTTGTGGGATGGGGCATTCCATTGGTGCTCATTCGGATTGGGGTCTGGGGAAGTTGGAAGAAGCATTGGTGATTTAGGGGTCTTTGCCTGCTGAACTGTGGTGCACTGGGTGTTCTGGTACCATTGACTTTTTTAGCGATTTGTGCTGCATTTGCTTTTTTTGTGCTGTGGGATCAAAGACTTGAATGTCCATAAAGCCTGGCACCAGTTTATAATGTTAATGCTATGTGGTGTTAATGTTATGGCTGACCGGTGTATGTAAAAGAAGATAAAGGGGAAGGAGAACAAGACGGGGGATTATAAAATATGCAGAATGTATTAGTGTACAATGTGTAATGTGACACTTATGGTTCGAGTTGTTATTTAAAAAATAATGAATGTTGATACTTTGCACTGGGCAATTTTACATTTAGCAGCACACCCATAATATTTCTTATACATTATTTATTTTGTTATGAATTTACTCATCCTGTTTCCAACCCTTTTTTTTTCTTCTTATCAGTGCCTTAGCTGCAGTCATGGGTACTAGTGATCTCCTGTTAGTACTAACCTAATTTTGGAAAACATTTAAACCAGGTTAGTGTATCACACCTTAACCATGTGCCTAAATGAGTCAGATGAGGTCAAATGAGAAAAAAAAAAAAACCCAGGATAAGTAAACTTTCCCTATATTAAATGCAATGTGTGCCTTTCATATACACAAAAGACCAGACACTGTATATAAAAGCATATTCCTTTACAAACACATTCAAGCATCAAGCATGCTTAATCAAAAACCTGTCAGTGTTAATGCCATAGCTTTGCAATACAAAATCCTTTGCACAGAGTTATAGGTGGATGCCAGCTCCATTATTCATTACAGGCCTTAGGGCTCCTGCTTTCATAAAACCAACAGGAATTTGTCATTGGAGCAGCCCTGGCCTAAAAACAATCCCAACTCTGGGGGAAAAAAGGAACGGATATGCGGATATACACAGTATGTGGGTGGGATCCACTTGAAAACATGTTTATATTCACACAGTACTCTTCCTTTCTATCAGTAACTTTGGTAGTTGCCATAGCGATGAGGGCTGGTTTAAGTTAATGCATGGCCATATCCTACATTTAAATATGTGTTTTGTGTTTTCAGCTGCATTGTATGTTACAGGAATTAAATATACAGCTGTGTACACTCGTTTTGTCCCACATGCATTGAAAATATTGAAAAAATTGGTGGACGAGGACATAGCAAGGCCAGCACACTTTGTACCAAAATTAAGGGCGTGGTTGTGCACTAGCGTAACATGATAAGGAAACTGAACAGAACAGAAATTGTTTAATGATAACATTGTGTTGCATGATTAGAAATAAAAACACCACACAAACATAAACTATATAGTTTAGAGAACAAACATACTTGCCAAAAACTCTAAAATGAAAATGCATTACAGTATTAAGATAAACTACTAATCACCAAGGCCAATCCTTCAAAAAGTTAATATACTGTGTATGGATCTATAAAAGCATGGCACTGAGTTCTTATACATGATTTTTCATATGAGTTTTGTGACTAGTGTTCAACCGGCTGGTTTATCAAAAATGTGATTTTCTTAAGCTGTAAATTAATCGCTATGCATTCTTTTTTTCTGCCTGATCAGAGCTCTGTGATTATGCCATACTGCATAATGATTGACAGTAGCATCTCCCTGGCAACATAATCAACTTGTGAAATGCTAGAGATAAAAAAAACAAGTGTGTGGAAAAGACAGAATGGTGTTTCCACAGTGCTTTTGCATACAGAGGAGTATTGGACTTTGGGCATTGCATGGTGTGCTGATTTATTTTTATGTATAGACTATATTGGCAAAAGTATTTGGACACCGGAATTCCCAAATGTGCTTCATTCTCACTTTGCTGTTATAATAATCAAGACTTTTATGAGATGTCATTCCAGTAGACTATTAAATGTAGCGGTGGGGAATTGCTCGTTTTGCCACAAGAGCATTAGTGAGGTCAGGAAATGATGTTCATCAAGACGACCTATACAGTAAACACTCCATTTGATTCCAAAAAAATTCCAGTTGGATTGAGGTCAAATATCTTATCAGCAAGGTTATGATGTGGTCGTAGGTACGAGAGTGCAGCCTGGTACTGGAGGTGATGGATAGTCTTGTAAATCTAAAAGTTTCTCTTTCACTGCTGGGCCAAAAATTAAGTCAATTAAGTTTACTGTAACTAATATTTAAGAGCCTTCAATTGGATAATTACTGCAGTGATTAATATGGTTCAGCTGGCAACAAGATATTTAACAATAACTGATTCTCACTTCCTAAACAATCATGTTAGAAGATATTTTCTGTAGTCGTGGCAAAGATGTTACTCTCTTTCACAAGGGTCAAATTATTATCCTGCATCAAGAAAATAAAACAACTAAGAACATTGCTGAGAGTACTAAAATTGGTTTAAGTACTGTCTAATAGATTATTAAAAACTGTAAGGATAGTGGTGAACCATCATCTTCAAGGAAGAAATGTAGTCAAACACCTGAATCCTGAATGAATGTGATGGTAAATTACTTAAAGGCTTAGTGAAATCAACTCATAAAAAAACAACAATAGTAGAACTCACAACTACTGTAAAGAGAACCCAAGGGATTGGGACTAAACAGCTGTGTAGTCTTAAGAAAACCACTTATGAGTGAGGCTAATCTGAAAAAAAAAAAGCTTAAAAAAATTAGCTAGAAAGCATAAATAATGAACTATGGAGCATTGGCAAAAGGTCATGTGGTCTGATGAGTCCGGATTTACCAGTGAAAGGATATATTTCCTGAAGGAAACATCAAAGCACTTGCTCTGGATAAGAGCATCTGCCAAATTTTCTAAATGTAAATTTACCCTGTTCCAGAGTGATGCGCACTAAAGTAAAAGGATAGGTGGATGAAGTGATGCCCCAGCATGCCTAGTGCCTACCCTAGAAGCCTGTGGGGGCAGTATTATGATCTGGAGTTGACACTGTAGAATCTTATCAAAACGATGCCACGGTTATAATCAAAGCCAAAAGCAGTCCAATTGTATTAATGTATAATATGGTATAAATATTTCTTAATGCTCATACACAAAGAGGCCAAGCAAGTTGGAAGGACTTCAGCCAGGTTTCTGTGATTGGGATTCAGACTGATCTAAGCAGTTGGCTAATTATGGTAGCCTTTATATCACCATGTCAAGCCCTGATCAAACAATGGCACCAACAGTACCAAATTGATGAATCTGCCACAGAAGCTATAGATAACAGTAAGGTATTTACTGTATGAAAATGAGCTGACAGGGGCCTTAATACATAAGTGTTGTTTTTATTTTCACTGATCTGGTGATACATTTTCATCTGGTATCAGATTCAAGCTTACACCAATCTCAAACAACACAAGCCACCTTTGATCAGGTTTCTACACAAAGATGATTAATCACCACAATGACTATAATTGTGCCAAAGTGCAATCGGTGAGAATGCTGGCATGTGCAAGGTGTGATGATACATTGCCCAGGAAGCGATTATATGTTTGTCTGCCAGTTTAGCTTTTAGAAATTGAAAGGCTAATTTCATGCAAAGCAATCAGTTTAGATCACTAATAAGTGGTGGCTCCTTCAACTCCCAAATGGTCTACTGCTGATTTTCCTTCCACAATTGTCCACTTATGTCCTCTTACCCTAATCTTGATTACCAATGTTACATCACTTTGCATAAAAGTAAAAGTCTAATGGAATGGGCATCTAGTTTGTGTCCTCGTCTCATGCTCTGTGAATCCACTGTGACTCTAATAAAGATAAAGTAAAGATCTGTATTGCATTGCATTGTATCTGTTCTATACCTACATTAATGTTATTTTATTATACTGTAGCTGCTGTGTCTGTGCCAATTATATTTAAAGTAACATCTGGTAGATCTTTCCAGATGACTGTCTTATATCTCTAATACACTGCTTTCAGTTGAGACCAATAGGTTACATATACTTAGGGTAAAGACATTCAAGTATCTTAATTGTCCATTCGTTCCTTTTCATTGCTGGAGGATAAATCTAAATTTACTGGAATTCCAGTTCTCCAGTACATTACTGGAATTGTCCCACTTATTCCTCCTGATACAAATCAAAAATTGGACAAGGGCTTTGCTATAGCAACTCCAATACTTTCACTTTGCTGCCTTTAAGCCATTTTGTTTCCACTTTAAGCGTATGTTTAGATCACTGTCCTGCTGGGAGATCCAGTTTGTCACATAGTTTTAACTTTCTGTCTTCTGGTTTTGCTACAACACATTTTCTTTGTCATGTTGTCATTCATTTTCTGAATCACACCAGTCCCTTTTCTTGTCAAACATGAAACTTCCACTCCCATGGTACAAAGTTGGATGATTTTCCCCAGATTAAAATCCATTCTTGCCCTGCGATGGATTGGCACTCTGTCCAGGGTTTACCCCGCCTCGTGCCCTAAGTCTCCTGGGATAGGCTCCAGGCCTCCCGCGAACCTGGAATACAGGATAAAGCCGTATAGACGATGAGTGAGTGAGTGAGTAAAATCGATTCTTTTCCAAGCATCAACTACACTGTTCATTATGGCCAAACAGTTTGAATTCTTATTTGATTTGACTATAGATCATGCTTACAAAAGTCTATGTTTTTTATACTAGCCCTAGGGTCTTCTTTCTGTCCATGACACCTTCCCATTTACTCCAAATTATGACTGTTGGCCAATCAGAAGCTTTTAAGACCCTTATATATATAAAAAAAAATCTTCAAGACTGTTTTCCAGACAGAATCTACTGAATCCAAAGAGGAAGTTAGTATATGTATCACTCTGTGTCTCAAGTGTCTGTCACCAGCATGGGTGAAAGCAGATCAGTACGGTCCGCGGTACTGAGGGGAGAGCAGCTAACTGCCAAAAACCAACATTCAAAACCAGTCCTAGGAGCACTTTCAGCAAAAACATCTGATAACTTTGTCATCTTAAACAACACTTTGTTTCTTTAGTAATGACTTTTTAAGTTGTTACAACTTCCCTTTGAACTGTCCTTGTTGTTTTGATCAAGACTAATGCAAGCTACATTACTAACTAGCTTCTAACACAAGGCTGAATCACAAATCCCTCTCTAATCCCTGATCAAGAGCACAGTTTATTGTGTAAAACAAGGGTTTCTACACCCTAGATAGCATTACCTTCAATTTTTATTTGTGATTCAATCCGAGCACTTTAATTCACTTAGATAATTCATTCATATTCAATACCGCTTTATCTTCTGTACAGGATCGTAGGAGGAACACCACTTAGCCTAATGTGTATGTCTTTGGACTGTGGGAGTACCTGGATGAAACCCACTAAGCACAGCGTTAACCACTACGCTAACATGCCCCAAGAACCGTTAGCTGAGTTAATTCCAAAGCGCAATAAGTGGACATATAAAGAGAAGATTCACAGGACTGTCCTCCACCCCATGGTTTATTCTTCTAACCTTTTGGTTGCGTAGCACCAGTAAGAATTTAAAACTACTTTCCCCCCTGTTAATTACACTTACCTGTTGATCGCTAAATGATGGTCACCAGCTCCACCAGCAAAATAGCCTTCATGCTTATAACTGCATCACAACTATGCTGATATTCAGCATAACAGCACTCCTTCTCTTGTAGTATTGCTTAATTACAGATTTGAAGGAAATCTTTTTTATAAGCCAGGCCAAAAAAGTCTTACTTGACACTGTGCAAACTACATCCTTGATTACAGCAGAATTTCTGTACATCCTTATCACATTAACGAACCTTAAACGTTTGGTGTGAGAACTGTCCTTTGAATGGTGGAGAAAAAAATTGTCTTTGATTTATTTATTTTTTTGCCTGGAGCGCTGCAGTGATGAATATTTCATGTGTTGATACTGAGTGTTTGAGTAAATAGAATTATCTTTTGGCTGTGTGATAAAGCCAAAATTGGCAGTCATGCACTATGGGATGTTTTCTTTGGAATCTTGCTCAGGGCAAGATCGTCACATAACCTTTCCCCTACACTCACTATGACGCAGATTTTGGGAGACAGCCTCATCTAGAGGTCAATCCGAGAAAGTACAGTCGATCAGGGCTGGTCAAATCTACACCAGAGCTGAGGGCCAGTGTCCAGTACGGTCAGGGAATTTTTCTGTTCAAGCCTGGATAATTCAATTGATCTGTTAACTGCCAGGTTCAATGGGTGTGTTTAAGTGTAAAATACACCTGTGCTGGATACTGGCATTCCAAGAATGGATTTGAACAGCCCTGGCATAGATAAAAATATAGACAGTCTATATGGGGTGCTTCCCACATGCCCTTACAAATCAGAATTTCTGATTTTAGATTTCCGTGTTTTTAAAAAAACACGTTATAACTGTTATAACTATTAAGCAACCTAGTTACGAGCTCTGTACTGTATAAGATTTTACAAATCACAAAAATTGATGATTTCATGTTCCTATTTTCAAATATCATCTGTACAAATTTAAATTACATATGAAACAAACAATAAATTTATTATGTTATAAAATCACACCACGGTGACACACTGAAAAGATGGACTAGAATAAGCGATACAATATACAGTATAATCGTGACCTAAATCTCTCTATTAAAATGTATATTAAAAAGGAGAAATTAAGTAATCAATTGATAATTATTAAGAAAAATGTCTCTTGAATAAACACACATTTTAATTAATGTCATTAACATAGGTTCAATGAAGACTAGAAACAGTCTGCAAGGAACAGTAAATTTCATATACTATATACACCATATGACCAAAATAATGTGAACACTAACACCGATCAGCCATAACATTAAAACCATGAAAATTTAAAAACTCCTAAGTTTTAGGTTCCCTTTGAGCCACCAAAACAGCTCTGAACCCTCGAGGCAAGCCTCCAGGAATCAGACTTGTTTATCCAGAACATTCTATGAATGCTTGATCAGATTGCGATCTGGGGAATTTGGATGGAAGATCATCAGCCTCTAGCTCGTTGCCTACTAAGTTCCATACACACCAGTCTCTGATGCAATGGGTATTCTGATACCTTTCTATCATGTTCAGGATTGACTTTTTCAGCATTTGGCACTGGATCAGACCAGATGGGCTAGGCTTTGGTCTCCACAGGCATAGATGAGCCTTGGGTGCCCATGATCCTGCAACCAGGATTTACTGGTAGATGATTGAAAATCAGTGATATTCAAATCACCTTATGGTGGTGTTTGTGTTGTAGCTGATCATTTTATATCTCACCCATGTGCTCCTCTGGGTTCTCCGATTTCCTTCTCAAAACATTGTTGCTACTGTAGGTGGCAGGTCTTTAAATTGGCCCTATGTGAGTGTGGATGCAGGTGCATGTTGATGGACTGGCGTTGCATCTATGGTGTTCTTCCAGGGTTCCTGAAATAATATCTGGTGAATCTGAATGAATGAAAGTGGCATATCAATACTGCATCATCCAGAATAACATAAAATGCAAGATCTAAAAGCAGGGTTCTGTATTAATGTTTGGTGTGTTTTAGGGTGAGAGTTATAAACAAAGACATATTTATTTATATAAATAAATTATTAGATATAAAATGTCTCTTAAGTTCGAGAAATGGCATTAAGAATATGTCACGCTTCGTGTAAATCTTGCACCTCAAATGAATATTCAGTTGTTAAACTTTTGCTTAAAGAGCTGTTGCAGTTTCCTAGTTCTTTCTGTTGGGTGTCATTATGACAGTAATTTCTTCCATTCACTTTCTGATGAAAGAAGCTGCATGACACTTTTCAAACAAATGAACGAGATGAAACACAACCCCCTAAAACAGCTGGTATGAATTCATAGTTATATGATGTGGCGTTTCAATTCAGAAGAATGTGTCTTGAGATTGTAACTTTATATCCCTGACACAGAATGTTTACTAAACTATTATCATCAAGTCAGAAATTGGACAAAGTATGGATGCGTTGAAAGTCTGCAATACAAGGATTAAAAATAGATTCAATACGCCGTACTGGGCTCCCTCAGTCCAAGTAGGAATTAAGCAGGGAATGTTGCATACAAAAGAGTCATTCTATAATCTGGGGTACATTTCACATACTGTAAGTAAAAAAATGTTCTTTCTCAATAGAACAAGTAGTAATTTAAGTTAGTAAGTTCCTTTAGTGTAACATAACTGTATAGTTGTAAAGCTTGAACAGTTCTAATTAATTTTTTTGATTGAAATGTACTGTACACTACTGGGTAACATAATTCACAAGTTCCTTATTTTGACCCCTAATTTCAATAGTAGAATGTGCCTTGTTGACAATTTCCCATTTTCAAGGACTTTACCATCATATTTGAACCCATATTTTTTATTATTTTTAAAATAAATGAATAAAAATCAGTCGCCTTGTAACTCCGGGGTCCGGGTTCATTTCCCATCTTGGGTCTGTGTAGATGTTCACCCTGAGCTTGATGGGCTTCCTCCGGGTACTCTGGTTTCCCCCATCAGGCCAAAGACATTCACACGTGTGAATGAGTGTATGTGTGTGTGCCCTGCGATGGATTGGCACCCTGTCCATGGTGTACTCCACCTCGTGCCCTGAGTCTGTATAAAGGATAAAGCCATATAGACGATGAGTGAGTGAGTGAGTGTAATTCACAATAGTGCATGTAACATAATTGACAGTCAAGTAATGTACTCAATGACAACAAGTGACTATGAATAAAATATTTTAAAAATGATAAGACACTTACCATCGTGTGTTTAAAATGTATGCCACAGAGAAGAATGACATTCATTTGAGTTGGCACTGGGACAAATAATTTTTGGGTTATAGGACGGAGCTCTATTGCCCGAACTCTAGCAGACATTAATAAATAAATTGATATGCTTCAATTATTTAAATGTGGAAATCAATTTAAAAATATGATTATTTAAAAATTTAAAATAAGTAAAGTTATTAAATTTATTGGTATTAATTTGAAAACCAAGAAACCGTCAACTGCAACAGCAGACATTTCAGAAATGGTCATCATAGCAATTTTCAAGCTAAAATAAGCATAGGATGCATAGTGTTGGTGTAATATTATGATATGCTTTCCATTAATATGTAAAATATGATATGATGCATTTTTTTAAGCAAATAGTTATAATAAGAATACTTATAATCAAAGTATGTGGAATGTGGACCAACTTATACAGAGACCCAAAAACTGCGGTCTTTTTGTTTTGTTGACCCAAACAAATAAGTTTTGAATAAGTTCATCTTCTATACAACTTATTCTGTAAGTTATGGAATAAGGTCACGGGCATGGGTCACGGGCATGGAGTCTATCCCAGGAGACTTTGGGCACAAGGTGGGATAAACTGGACTGGGTGTTAATCCATGTCAGGGCACATACACACACACACACACACACACACACACACACACACACACACACACACACACACACCGGCAATTAGCCTAATCTGCATGTCTTTGGACTGTGGGGGAAAACCGAAGTACCCAGACTTAACCTACCAAGCACAGGGAGAACATGCAAACTCCATGCACACAGACCCTGAGGCGGGGCTCAAACCCTCGACACTGGGGGTGCGAGAACCTGTAGTGACACATTAATTTATATTGTACTTACTGTATATTAGGCTAGAAACCAAAGAACCCAGAGGACACCCATGTAGACATGGGTAGAATATGCTATATATTAACCTGAGATCAGGTCAGAACCTTGAAACTGTAGGCAGTGTATAGTAGATTTGAAACTTGGGTTTTAGCATGGTATTTGAAAAAAGGTGCTATTATTCTAATTATGAATAAATGTAAAAAATGTAAATGCTTTGCAATTTGTGTGCAAAACATTGGGACGATTAATTAAGAAAATAAGATTGTTTTGATTTTAGCTTTTCCTGTCTAAATTGGAATTATGTCATCAGAAAGGGATTTTATTATCTGCTCTGTCTGCCATCCTTGACAGTAACTATTTGAACTTGATTGTCCTCATGTTAATAACATGGATGCTAGTTCACTAAATTTTTGTTGGGCCTAATTACTAATTCTGTGGTGAAACCCGTTCAAGATGGAAACTCATTCAAGCGGAAAATGCAGTCAGTGTCAGTAAAGAAACCTCATAACAATGTATATATTGCTAATATATATA
>JAOVVA010023761.1:0-12220 GCA_028565275.1 Leiocassis micropogon
AACACACACCGACCCCAAACACACACCGACCCCAAACACACACCGACCCCTAACACACACCGACCCTAAACACACACCGACCCCAAACACACACCGACCCCAAACACACACCGACCCCTAACACACACCGACCCTAAACACACACTGACCCCTAACACACACTGACCCTAAACACACACTGACCCTAAACACACACTGACCCCTAACACACACTGATCCCAAACATACACTGACTCCAAACACACACTGACCCCAACCATACACTGACCCCAACCGTACACTGACCCCAAACACACACTGACCCCAAACACACACTGACCCCAACCATACACTGACCCCAACCATACACCAAATTGGATAAAACAACCTAAGGTTAAATTGTTAAAGCCTCAACTGCATTGTGGACCAAGCTTAAAACTCATGTGTCCGTGCCAGAAAACCAACGGGTTTAATCGAACACTTCCGGGAGGAGCGGTCCTGGCTATGACGTCCAGAAGCGTACACTTAGGGTGAAGCTTGGGAGGGTGAAGCTGATATTAGGGGTGTGTGTGTGTGTGTGTCTGTGTGTGTGTTTCTGACCCTGTGCTGGTTCTCAGAAAACTTGTGCTCCAAATTCTTGTGGATTTCTTTTTTTAATGATGTGGTTTTGAATGTATAACATTCTGCTCCAGAAAAAGACCAGTTCAGAAATATAAATTGCAGGCTCAATACTGCCATGAGATCCATATTCATAATGTGTGTGTGTGTGTGTGTGTGTGTAACCTTTTTGACTGCAACTGGAGTCATATGTGTCGTAGTGACATAAACGCTGGCCGCTATGTGAGAGAGAGAGAGAGAACAGATACACACACTCTAACACCAGACTCATGACTGTTGACTTCTGTTATACTGTAGTAATCAACCTCGCCTCACCAAACCATCAATATCCCTCAGATCCGTAAAATTGTTTTTATCTTCAAACTAAAGCCAGTAAGTGAACTGGGAACACTGGAAGCCAGTGAGTAAACAATTCAGTCATATGATTACAATGTGTCTACTCCTGTCTTCTGTAGATTTGTGTGTGTGTGTGTGTGTGTGTGTGTGTGTGTGTATAAGAGCAAACATTCCAGCTAAGTTTCATAACAACATCTTTCCCATATTAAGACACTGTGACATCGGATCCAGGCGACAGCAATATCCATCTAATCATATTTCATCAGATTCACTTTATTTATGATGTTTATGAGAATCATTTCTCTGAACAACGGGGAATAATCAAAAATAACTATATATATATATATATATATATATTGTATGTGCAATGACTGTACATGTTTTTTCATTCTATTTTTATGGATAATTTCCCCAAGCGTTCCTCAAGTTGTAGTTGTGAGCTGTACTTTAAAGTTTTACATTTAGCTAAAGCGTCCAGTGTTCAGACTCCGCCTCCTGTCGGTGTGTGTGTGTATGTGTGTGTGGAGTCTGCATGTTCTCCCTGTGGTCCTCTGGTTTCCTCTGAAAGTCAGGCGCTATAGTCTGATTGGGGTTTATAGATTGCCTGTAGTGTGAGTGTGTGAGTGTGTGTGTGTGAGTGTGTGTGTACTTGTGCCCTGCATTGGATTGGCACTCCTGGGTGTACCCCACCTTGTGCCCTGAGCTCCAGCTCCAGCCCTCTGTGACCCTGTACAGGATAAATGGTATAAAAATAGAAATACAATAAAATAAGGGTTAATATTAATTAAAAATAAAAAAAATAAAATGTTAATGATTACATAATGAAACATTTCATTTTAGAGATTTTAATCTAGATTAAATGAGATTAGATGAGATCCCAGATAGATTAGGTAACTGTGTGTGTATTGATTTGAGGATCGACCTGAGTAATGCTCTGTGTGTTCCTCAGGCGTTCAGTGAGGATGTAGTAATAAACCCTTTATTTCATGTACAGTCGCTCCTAAACAGTGAGCTAATGCCAGTAACATTGAGTAACGAGAGTACAGATAATGAAACACGGTGATTAGAGTAGTTACTTTATTAATAAAGGCCACGCCATGTGTTTTAATGCACTATAGCCGGATGTAATGTTGTGTAACGCCTCAGTTACAGCCATAAATAGTCGGTCCTTATCTTCATTTTCCATCACTGTGCTCCATGCTTTTTCTCTAGTTTTCTCTCAAAACAAAACTAAACCAAGAATGATGCAGAACCCAGAAATGCTGATGTACAGTAACACACACCTCAGCTGATCAGATCAGACAATTCAGTTGTGGTGTGAATCATTTTGACAGATGAATACAGATGTGTGTGCTATCAAACATTCTAACGCCTGACTGGCCGGCAAATATTAATTAACGTACGAAATTCTACTTACATCATCTGTGTTCACAAATGCTTCTTCTCACTGTCTGTTTAATTATCATATTCTAATACTTATGTATATTCGACGGTAAATAATTTGAAATATCGTTAAAAACAAAGCTATGCATGAACGCAAAGCTAACAGACAGATCAACGTCACACAGTCAGAATCTGCACACACAATAAATTCATCATCAGATTGCAAAAACAAAATATAATCCTTGCTGTACTCAGTGGGAGTTTTATATTTATTTGCCTGTTCGTAACACTCCTGCTGTGGTTTATAATCCAGGTGATGTGCAGATGTTTAGGCAGCGTGTACAGTACCTGTGGCCATGAGTAACTCCCTGAGGTCCGCTTCACACACTGTAGTGTACGCGTTCACCCTCATGATCTGGCTGTGTGCCTACATCCTGTTTATTATCTGATTTAGAGTTTTAACTTCAAACAGTCAGTGCTAGTAAACTGCTCGAACGCCTGATTGTCAATAATTACCTAAAACATGCTGAGAACTCAACGCTAATCAGTTGTCCAGCTTACTCTACTCAGTCACACACACACACACGCACACCCAGCAGTTTGGACGGATTTAAAAGAAGCTGAAAGGAGTATTTACGACTGAATGCCTAGGGGCAGCTTGAGGGAAGACAGGGTTATATTCTTCAGCTTTTACTGTCAAAAAAAATGAAAGTTTTACTGTAAAATGCAACTTAGAGGAGTTTTTCTTTCCTTTTGAAGTGCATGTCTGACAAATCAAAATTTGTGTATTTACCAGCATTAGCAGCACGTTTCCTGGTGGACCAGATGTTAGCATTTAGCGCTCTTCCTGTCGAGCGCAGCGTATCGCTTCAGTTACAGTACAGGAGGAATGATAAGAAAATGGATGCATTTCAGTTGGGAGGTAAAAACAAATGCTATTATTATCATTATTATTATTATTGATGGTGTAATTAACATTATCCTAACATCATGTAGTGAATGTTGATTCAACATCATATGATCAAAGTAATTCTATCCACATCGTCCCAGCGTCTGTAAGGTCGTCGGATTATTGTCACCAAGGCGATTTAACGTTCCTGCTGGAGTTTCTTTTGATTGTGTAAAGCTGCTTTGTGACAATGACGATACAAATAAAATTTAATAGAATTAAATTTAATTGAATTGTGTAATATTTGACAATAATAACATATTTGACAATATTTTTTTAAATACTTGAGAAATTTAAAATTGCATTGCAGTCTTGATTTAAATAAGATAAATGCACCATGGGTTTAATATAAAAAATAAAATTATATTTAAAAAAAATTATTTTGATTTTATTCTCAAATCAAATCAAATGCTGTGCTTATGTGTCGTAATCATTTCAACAAACTGCCAGCCTTACAGTTCTTACACACTTATCCTAAAGTACTGGAACAGCAAGGCCAATTCTACTGTTTGTCTTTTTATCTATCCACTATGGACATTTAGGGCTGTAATGAAACTTGAGATAATTCACACTTTTATTTCCCACTGTTTACTTCTAGACGTATTCAACAACTTGGAACAAGGAATATTTTGTTTGAACCCACACATTTTGTAAATAATCATAAATATTGGAGCACGTGACTGACAAGTGTGTCATGTTAGACTGGTAGCTTAAGCGATTAACGGGAGTGAATGGCTACACTTGGTTTGAGTTTCTCCTGTGAAAACGGTTATAAGTTATTAAAGCAGATAAACTAGCATTAAGACCAGAGAGCTGCCAATGGGAGAAAAGTAAGTTATTGTGGAACTGAGGATGGGAGAACAGTCAAAGCATTACACAATAACCACCATGAAAGCGGGAGACCAAGCAGATGACACACCAGTCAGTCACATTAGCAACACAGCTGTGCATATTGTCCATATCTCAAGAACCAGTTAAGTTCATGTTCACGAATATCTGTCATGATGCTGGAAGCTTTTTGCTTTACTATACTACATAATATGTGAAACTTACTCGTGTCAACTTACAAACCCGTTAACAAACACAGTGTGAAGATTCATCTTCTTCTCCTCCTTCTTTTGGCTGTTCCCGTTAGGGGTCACCACAGTAGACCATTTGTCTTTCACATCTTCCCTTGTCACTAAAACCTGCATGTCCTCCCTTTCCACATCCACAAACCTCCTCTTGGGCCTTCCTCTTCTCCCCCTGCATGGCAGCTCCATCTCTAATATTCTCCTCCCGATAACACCTCATCCCTCCTCCATCACCTCCATCACCCATACAAACCATCTTAATCTGGTCTCTCTTTGTTTTCAAACCGTCCTATCTGCAGTGTCCTCCTAATATTCTCATTCCTAATCCTGTCCAGCTCTGCCACCTCCAGCTCTGATTCCTTTTTTTTTTTTGTCAGCAGTGATGTTTCCAAATCGCACAACATCACTGATCTCACATGTCACGCTAAAGAGGCAGAGCCCACTGTACTCATGACAGGTTGTACAGATTTACACAAAACTTTTTCAGGAAAAGATTCTGATGTTTGAATGCCTAAGAAAGGGAACGTTTGGCAGCCCTCATACAGAGTCACTTACAATTATCAAATTACACAGTGGCAGCTTGCTGTTGTTGGGATTTCAACCCATGACCTTACAGGCAGTAGTCCAACTCCTGAACTACCCCCCAATTGCTCCCAATCACCATCTCAGAGCCATTAGCCTACTGGGGTGCTTTTCACTGCTCACAGACACAAGCATACTTATGTCATATAAGTCTACAGTAAAATCACATCATATTTTCTTTGTTAATCATAAACACCTTTTGAGCAATTTTGCCTTGTCCACCCAACTTTAACGTACTTGCCTAATATGGAAATATTGTATTTTTAAAACTGATCCTAAGACTTTTGGCATCAGATATCGTATTTGATTTTAGAACTGAATATATTAATCAGGAACATGCTAATACCAGACCTTATACTGTACCAGTCAGTCTTACTGGTGTAGAGTTTGAGTTACTTTACCGGCTCTCACTCTGGATTGGTTGCATCAATTCATTCAAATCACGAAAGGAGCGTTTGAGCCAAAGTTCTGCCAAGGATGCTTTAGTTTTAGGAAAAAAGATCTTGATAGGTTTATTCATGATGAAATCCTGAGGCAGCTTTCTTGGCTTAACTGCTTAACTTCACATCATTATTCTTCTTCCTGTTAATTCCTTGTTGTCAAAAATAGGATGTGAGGCCATACCTCAGTGCAGTTTTAATGTCTTAATGCCACCTTTAGCAACATGTTCACAAATAAAACTGAGCTCATTCGCATCTTGCCGAGGCTACTGATCACTGCTAGTGAGGCAGTATCTCACCAACGACTTGATGTATCGCTATTAAATTTATCTTCTTTGGAACAAATGCTCATGGGCTCAAAGGCATCTGGTCTTCTTCTGTTGCTAAGAGACCAGAAAGTACTTGGCCGCTTATTCGCTGACTGCAGCTATATTTATTATGATGCTTCCATATGAACATCTTCAGCAGTTCATAGAACAATTTCAACACTTTACATAAAATCTGCTAGAGTGATAGACAGCTGTCTCCACTGCCCACACGACCCAGGATTAGACTGCGCTCTGATTCTTTATGGCACGTCAGGGTAAATGGATGAAGTTCAGCTGTGTTAAGTTCTCAACAGCTCTTTTGGTTTCTTTCTAAATCAACCATCAGAACAAGTGTGTCACTGCAGTGTATGACCAAACCGAATCAAATGTGTTTATCTGGTTTGTGATTCAGACACAGGACACTTCACCCATAATATGAATTTGATGGAGAAGCTGGTGAACAGGAAGTGAGGTCATATCTCTGGAACAGTGTGATGTATTCAGACTGAACCTCATAGGTGAGTGAGAGACCAGGACCTACCCCAAGAAGATTTGTCGAAAATCACCTTAAAGGGTAACTAGAAGTGAGATTAATAAAATTGCTTATGACTTTCGAACTGCTTAACAAAAAGTCCCAAGTGTACTTACAGCAGGTCACTTGTGGGTCTATCAAAGAGGAAGTCAGCCAAATTTTTTTTTGTTCTACAAATTGCTGAAATCCATCACAATTCATGCATAGCATCCAAGAAAACTTAATCACAAAGTCACCAAGCAGTAAGTAAGGTCATATCTCAGGAAAGAATTGCCATGAAATATAAATTCTGTCCTTGCACACAGGTGCTTGGTCCTCTGGAACTAATGGGCGACTAACAGGAAGATATCTGGCTTGCAGCTGTATTCAGCACTGGAACTTGGATTTGCATTAACCTTGAAAGTCTAATACAGGACAGGACTATGAGGTCACAACCAAAGTTAAGAACAAAGACGTTTTGTTGACTTGAAAAGTGAATCAGTTCAAATAAAGGGTGTGTGTGTGTATGTGTGTGTGTGTGTGTGTGTGTGTGTGTGTGAGAGTGTGTGCGACAAGTGGAACTGTTACTGTATCAGTTTGTTTCACACCAGCGGTTATTGTGAGAGAGAACACTAATGTTCAGATGCAATGTGTTAAATATTTAACATTTAATAAACACCAACAATGAAATAAATAAACAAATTAATTAAATATAGTACCATAAAATTAATGTAAAACATATCTTAGTAACATTATCTAATGTACAACAACTCTGAACTATTTAATTGTGAGATTATAATGAACAACAATTATTTCTCAGGTTTCTGATATCTAACATTTTTATCAGTCACATACAAACACATTCGATTATAAATGTGAACAGGACTGTTGCTCAGTATAGGCAATTACCACGGCAACAAGACATCACGCTCCCACTGGCTGTAGGCTCCCGAGTTATCTCTGACTTTACAAATGTACAAAATACAGTCGGCCAAATTTTCTGTGCTGGTTCTTGTCCTCAATGTGGAGTTTAAGTTGAATAAAAATTCAACTTAAGTTTCTGTTTTATATATTTTTTTCCATTAACACGATCCAAAGGAATTTGTAAAACATTGATTTGTTTATTATTAAAAAACTCATAACCAAAATCTTAAACAATAACAATTTCATATTTGTGCTTTGATGTCATATAAGAAGATGAATAAACTTACAGCTGCAAGTGATCAGTTAGTACCAAGCGCCACTCACCCAGTATCACCATCAGGGGCGCACTGAGCTAGCGACTCTCACTCTCTTACTCACACTTCCTCAGAAATCTATTCAAATCTTATACCAAACTGAGAAGCGTTACATCTGGATTGTAAACCCCAAATTATTATACGTACATCTTATTACACTGTCACTGCTGAGGTTTCACCTGACTTCCTGCTTGGTGTCCATGGGACCGCACTGCATTGTGGGTTTGCATCTCTAAATCTAAAAAACTCATTTAGTACATCCTGGCAATCATCATTTAAATAAAGGTTTATAAAGATTTAATAAGATTTGTAGTAGGTGTAGCTGAATATATACTGTAGCGCAGCCACATAATGGGGTTGTTTTTATAGGCCACAAATAAAGTGGTAAATAAAAAATAAAACCACCAGGCCATAACGACCCTATGCTTTTTAATGACCCTATATTTTGTTCCCCAAAGGACTGTGTTTTGGTTCCGGGGTTAAGCTCACGCGGTTGTGGCGTGAGGGAACCCTGATGTCACCTGTGCCGGTATAAAGCCGGAACCGGCAAAAGACTCGGGACGGAGAGATGAAGTTAGCAGCGCTGTGTGAAAGAGAGAGAGAGCTAGTTTGCCGTACCCAGAGGATTACTTTTCCCTTGAGGATTAATCTTTTGTCTGGACTCCAACTATACCCCTCTCGTTCCGTTTTCTCGTGCTCCTGGATTTACCATCTTAAACCGGTGAGACCGAGCCATCTCTCCCGTCCACCATTTCACACAACAATAAAACGGACTCTGGACACTCATACATACGCACTCACACACACACATACACTACTGACTTTGTTTATAGTTGTATATATTTTGTATATATTGTTTGGTTGGTGCACCCTGTTTGTTTGTATGTCTTTTTTATTTAATACACTTTCTAGATTCTAGACCCCGTAATAGTGTAATTAGCTCAAATATAAAACCTGAGCATTAAATAGTGGTGGCCCGTACAGGGAATCTGTTTGTTTGGGTATTTTTCCGGTGTTGTGTGACTTTGCAGAGTAAGCAAGACACTAACATGGCTAGCGCTAAGGCTAACGTTTATGCTATCGCTAGTAATGCCGGGAGGGCCGACTCGGTTTTCGATAGGAATGTACTAGATGATGATGTAGATGCATTTGTGACATGACGTAACCTTACAGCGTGACTTAGTTTATTGTATATATCAGATAGACATGATGATGATGTTACTATGGGTCATATGTCGAATATTGCTGATAGTGTACAAACAATGCAGACTGAACTAAAGCAATGTAAGGAGAAGGTAGTGTTTCTTTCAGAGAAAGTGGGCTTGTTCGAGAGGGATTTTAGAGAATCCATAAACAGCAGTGTTAACTGTGAAATCAGTTTTCGGCAGGCAGTGGACGCTAAATTAGTTGAGCTGGAGCGCTACTGCCAAGAGTCTTTAGAAAAACTGGAGAGAGCGGTAACTGACTGTTTTTTACGCCGCAATGTCATCTGGGAGAAGCAGATGAAGAAGCTGCGCCCCTTTAGCACGCCCACTGTCCACAAGTTACAGGCCTAGGAACACAGGGGAGCGAAATATTTTCGGCAGAAGGAGGGTGTCCAACACAGCCAGGAGGTACAGGAAGGATCCCCAGAGCCCACTTCTACACCGGCCCGGGCCGGACCCTCCAACGCCCAGCGCCCCTCTGCAGCCTCTCACCTCTACTACGCCTTGCCACCAAAGGCGCGTTTTTATAGGCCACAAATAAAGTGGTAAATAAAAAATAAAACCACCAGGCCTTTTTAACGACCCTATGCGGTTTATTTTGTTCCCCAAAGGACGGTGTTTTGGTTCCAGGGTTAAGCTCTTGCGAGCATGCGCGGTTGTGGCGCGAGGGAACCCCGATGACCTATCGGGTCACCTGTGCCGGTATAAAGCCGGAACCGGCAAAAGACTCGGGACGGAGAGATGAAGTTAGCAGCGCTGTGTGAAAGAGAGAGAGAGCTAGTTTGCCGTACCCAGAGGATTACTTTTCCCTTGAGGATTAATCTTTTGTCTGGACTCCAACTATACCCCTCTCGTTCCGTTTTCTCGTGCTCCTGGATTTACCATCTTAAACCGGTGAGACCGAGCCATCTCTCCCGTCCACCATTTCACACAACAATAAAACGGACTCTGGACACTCATACATACGCACTCACACACACGCATACACCACTGACTTTGTTTATAGTGGTATATATTTTGTATATATTGTTTGGTTGGTGCACCCTGTTTGTTTGTATGTCTTTTTTATTTAATACACTTTGGGTTTGTTTTGAAATTGTTGTTGCGTGTCTTGTCTTGCTCCGCGAAGATTGCGCAATACCGGAAGTAAGTGTTATCAGCCCATATTTAGATTCTAGACCCCGTAATAGTGTAATTAGCTCAAATATAAAACCTGAGCGTTACAATACAGTATATATACTCTCTATATAAAGTAAATGGCAAAGTTAAACAACACAAGTAATTTCCTAACATTTTTAATGGTGGTATTTATTTATTTAGTGGATTTTTTGCAAATGTTTTTGCAGGTCTTTCTGGCAAGTTTTGCTTTCTGCACACTGACCTGACCTCCCTGACTGATGCATCACAAAATCTTGAAGTGCTTAGAAACTCTTTATTCATGATATTTAATAAAAGATACGAGTGTACTCGCCTCCTCAGTGTCAGATTATCAATCTGTGCCTCTTTTAAGGCCTCTTTATGTACTGAGTTATTTTTATCAGTCCGAACTGAACATCACTGGCTTTACGGAGCTTAAGCATGTAAGATGGACTATCCATGATCTGCTGGTTGTTAAGACCAGTAAGTGGACTGGTGTTGCTGTTTGTTAGTCTCTTTAATATTTTGGTTTCATGGTTGACCTTTTGCATGGAATCGATTATATTTAATGGCATGATAAGTCAGCGTCTTTCTTCCTGATCTACATTCCTCACCCTAGTACAGGATTTCCTTTTAAAAATTGGCCATTTATTTAACGTACTGTTTCCCAGAGACGGAGTAATTGCTCGGGCTGACATCATTACAATGGACAAAGATAAAATGAAGCAAGTAACAGCATCAGAAACAGACAGAAGGACGTTTGTGACAGTGTGGAAGATCGGCGGAAGTCCTGGAGAACCTCATGCAGACTCTGTGCTCTCTGACCGAGGGGAGTCGGTTTGGTGTTGTGTTAGCTAAACACTGTTTATGACAAAACACATGTCTAGAGCAAATGTGAGAAGAAGAAGAGGGAACACCAAGGAGAAGAGGAAACGCCAGCTCACATAGGTTTATGGTCTGTTAATGATTTTCCTGAATTTTGCCCAGTTTTTCACCCACATGTTCACATGAAACGTGTCCTAAATAACACAAGATGTTCCAGAACAGGACCAGGTATGACACTCGAGTGACCTGTCTGAGACCCAGACTGGGTTTAGGTCAAACTGCAGGACTGAGCATGCCCGTGCCTGGGTAACAGGTGCCCTACTGGCTGTGCCTGACTTCAGGTTGTTTGGCATGTTGGTACTGTATGTCCTTGGCATCTCCACACTGTCATTTGAATCATATATTAAATACACCAGCAGGACTGTTTTCCATCTCTTTACAAAAACTGCCCAATTTCATCCCTCCATTGACGTCTTTGCGGGATAGATGCCCGTCCCAGCCTGGCTCAGTGCAATGCAGTATGTGAGTAATGTGCAGTACATTCGCCCTCACTGCATGGTTCATGACCTCGTGCTTGACTAAGATTGTGGAAATGGTTCTGTTTGTGTATTAGTAATTGGTCAGTGGTATTTGTGTATTACTGACCAATTACTAATTTGTGTACTAATTTGTGTATTAGTAATTTTACATTAGACTTAAATGTACACCATGGCTGTTTAATTTCATCTACAAAGGCAGACGTAAACCCACAGTGCAGAATTAATGGTAAGAAAAGTGTGTTTATATAACTGCAAAAATAAAAACAGGTAGTGAAGTTAAATATAGAGGGCATAATAAAACAAATGCGTCATTAAATGAATAGAAAAGTGGAAATTTTTTATTTTTGCTTTAAAATGAAAAAATAAAATAAACAGTTTTGGACCAGTTTTTTGAGGCACTATGCATGATGGGTGCATTGCTTCATGTGCTTCCCTTCTTGCCCTGACACGCTCATCGCTCTGGAATAGGCTCAATCTTACTCCAATGCTCTTACTTTCACTATTAAACAGCTCTGATTTCTACTGAACATCTTTTACACTGTGACTTCACCAGGCGTTTAAGTGATCACGCTCATTCAGGATGTGTTTCTGACACATTTCTGACCGCACTGTGAAGTTGAGGGTTCAGCTCAATCCTTCCAGGGTTTTTCAGTACAGTCCTGACCTGGCTCCAAGCCTTGTCCACATTTTTGGGTCATTAAAGGAGTTCCTGGGAGGCCGGCGTTTCAGACGTAAAGCAGTCCGTAGTGAAACACGGGTTTATATAGAGAAATAATTTGAGTTTTTACACTCAAAACTGTACTGTTATTCAGTACAATTAAAAGTCCTGCTTTAACAAAGCTTTTGGCCGCTTTGACGGCCCTCGTCATTGCTTCTTACATCTAATGTTTTTATCTGTTTTTTAAACCAGGCAGTGTACATTATGCTTATTATTTTGTTGAGCAAAATATTAATGTAAAGAAAATCTGATGGAGCAAGTTTTTGATTAGTAAGGAATGCATTAACAACCTTTTTTATGTATTTTATAATAAATTTGTCATAAATAAGGCGTCTTAAGCACTGATGATGATCCAAACAATCATCACCAGTGGTTGGTT
>JAOVVA010024103.1:0-16093 GCA_028565275.1 Leiocassis micropogon
AATGATGTAAACTTTAAAGCACTTTTTGTAAGTCGCTCTGGATAAGAGCGTCTGCCAAATGCCTAAATGTAAATGTAGATAAAATAAACTTTAAAAAATGTTGGGGGAAAAATGTAATTTATATTTGGAGGTGTGTTTTTGCTTAAATATTATTCATTTTATTCTGAAATTGTTTCATTAACGTAACTAATTTTGATTAGTTCATTCATTCAATTTTTCTAAATACACTGTATATGTAATAATTTCTTTAATAATTACCAACCTTTAGCTCGTATCCTCATGGTTGGTGTTGGCCCTTTATTAAAAAAAAAAATAGAAGAAACAAAAAAAGAGTGATAAGTCAGAGATAAGATCATTATTCTTTATAGTATATACAAGCAAAAAATCTATCTCAAAGTCACTAAAAGTTAATTTACCAAAGAGCCAGATGAACATCTGCAGGCATGTTTTGTCCCCATTATTATACACCTCCATGAAACATGTAACATATTCTAAAAAGAAATAATGAAGGAAAAAAATATAAATACATTTTTAGTTCAGATAAAATACATTTAAAAATTTGTCTTGGCTTTAAATAGCAAAAAAAAAAACATTTTAAGTGTTTACCTTGTTTGTTATTGATAAACTCATGCACTATGTTTCCTGTTAAAAGAGTTTATTATTATACATTTGTAAAAAACAAAAACAAAAAAAACACAATTATTTAATTTACTGTATTATTCTTATAAAAATGATCTGAATGTCAGCTTTGTAAAAAACACAGATCAACCATAACAATAAAACCATGTGCCTAATGTAGTTCAATTCCCCTTGTGCATCATCGCCTAGAGCATCACACTGACTCCACCAGCTCACCTTTCTCCCATAGTGGATCCTGGTACTATCTCTTCCCCAGGAAAGCAACGCACACACAAACACACACACACACACACACACACACACACGGCTATCTACGTAATGTGAAAGAAAATGTGATCCAACAGACCACCTTCTCCCATTGTTTCATGGTCCAGTTCTGATGCTCACGTGTACATTGTATGACCTTTTGGTGGAGGACACGGGCCAGCATGGGCGTTCTGATCGCTCTTCAGCAACGCACCTCCTTATGTGACAAATTGCCATGCACTGTGTGTTCTGGGTCCTTTCTATTAGAATCAGCATTCACTTTTCCATCAGTTTGTGCTACAGTACCTTATCAGTGGGATCGGCCCAAACCAGTTAGCCTTTTCTTCCCACTTGCATCTGTGAGCCTTAGCTGCTTGTGACCCTGTCACTGGTTGTCCTTCCTTAGAGCACTTTTGCTACGTCCTGCATACCAGGAAGACTTATCGTTTAGGTAAAGCTCTAACCCAGCTTTATATCCATCACAAGGTGGAACTTCTCTCAAAGTCTTTAAGCTTTTACAGGAATGAGGGATGCAGGCAAGGTGTAGACATGTATGTTGAGACTTTAATTAATTAAATATAAACACATACAAAGAAGAACAAGAGTAAAATTAAAGTGCTTTTAATGTTATGGCTGACTGGTGTAAATCTAAGCTTATAAATTTGTGTTACAGTAAATGAGGATACGGTTTCAGGTTTCCTTACGTATTAGTGTGTAGGAGAGCTCGCTGTAGTGATGGAAACAGCTCCTCACCGCTCCCAGGCCTCGTCTTAACCAACACGACATTAAATCTTAACAGAAAGTTTCAGTTTTTTAATACAAACTCATTTCATCTCTTAGCACTAGAGGATATTAGTGCTCTGCATATGTGTGTGTGATTGTCATAAAAATGTTGAACAGCACATTCTATGACATCATGAGATGTTTAAATAATAAAACACCATGGGGTGTGCAGTTATTGGAAAATAATCAGTGGTTTCATGAATATAGTGGGGCCACTGATGAAGCAAATCACTTCCAGTGCTTACTGTACACTACAGCATGTGCATTTTGTTTGTGTTTTGTCTGTGCCTCTGGCTCCGCCCTGTCTGTCATTAATCTTTAAAGTAAACTGTTAATTGATTATCGTAATCTTACTGCAAAGTCTCCTCATCGAAGCATTGTTGGTTAATTCTGTGTTTTTTTCACAAGAAAAAAATGTGTAAACTTGTGCCTGTCTGCATGTTCCTTAACTCGTGCTAAATACATTGTTTATAATTTCGAGTCTGCCCTAATAAAGGTGAGTTTTCACGCTTGCGTCTCATCTCACTGCACGTCACACAACAGAGCACAAACGTAGATGCAGAGCCTTCTTCCGTAAATGTTACACAAATCTCTTTACAGAAAATCTCTCCTGATTATCCATGTTAGAAGACATGGTGGATCTGGTGAAGTACACATCTCTGTGAATGAACTGTTGCTATGGAAACCATAACATATCATTATACAGTAGAATGAGTAAATTAATAAAAACCTGCACTACTGTCAGAGCTGTTATAGAGAATTAATCAACACGTCCTGACCAATCAGAATGCAGGTCTCAGCAGCACTGAGGGCTAAAAATGTTTAAAATAATGATTCAATTATGTAGAAATGGTTGATATAAAAACCTGGATCGCTTGACCCCGCAGCCAGCATGGAGATATACGGCTGGGATTGATCCATCAATGCTTCCAGAAAGCATCCTACCAAAAAAAAAAAAAAAAGACACATTTAATTTTCTAGACGTTGCTGTACCAACTAGTGGAGTGGCGTGGGGGAAAATCTTTGAGGAAGTCAGCTGAGATGTCCTCTATCTGTCATTTTCTTTCACCAATTATAATTTTTTAACCAAAGGAAACCGACTTCAGGGGCAGTGGTAGCTCATTGGCCCTGACAAGCTAACACACAGTATGAGTGCAGATCAATCCCTGCTATCCGTTATCACCCAGATGAGGATGGGTTCCCTGTAGAGTCTGGTTCCTCTCAAGGTTTCTTTCTATTACCATCTCAGAGAGTTTTTCCCTCAGCACCATCACCCTCAGCTTGTTCATCAGGGATCATTTGTCAATCTGATAATTTTGATTCATACACATTTACATTTCATACAAACTTCCATATTTTCTTTTGATTGTGTAAAGCTGCTTTGTGAAAATGACAATTTTCACACAAATGAAATTTAATTTAATTAAACTTGGTTAAGGCAGCGGGTTACTGGATTACTGATTACTGTATCCTGGCTGACTCAACACTCTCACCCCAGCTTCCTAACTGGGATTTGCGGAAAAAAAAATTATATATCCACTGTCCTGTGAAGGGACATAATTGAAGATTGATTTTTTTTTCTTTCACTCTGGCTTAACTTGGCATGATTCTAATAAATCACAGTTTGACAATGCTATGAAAATAGTCTTATTTGATTGGTTAATGTTTTTTTATTTTTTTTTAGAAAAGGAAGCCAACAGGGGCTGCTTCAATTAAGACCTGACAGTAATACTGTGTCACCACACATTTAGCCCATAACAATTGGGGGCGCTGTTTCACTCACTGTAAAATACTCATTGAAAAACAGAGAAGAGAGGGCAGTCAGCAACAGCACAGATAAGCTTGTTACTGAATATTGTGACAGAGCAATTAAAAATGTCAGTTATCGTATTAGAATATACACAATATAGTTAAAAGTATGTACACCCCTCACGATCACACATGTCCCTGATGAATGCCTCATTTCTGATGTGTCTCTCAGTGTTTGCTATTATAATGTACACCTTTCTGTTAAGGCTTTCCACTATATGTTGGGGCGTGGTTGTGGAAATTTGTATTTATTCACACAATATACAGGAGCATTAGTGAGCTTAGGCACTGATGTCAGGATGTTGAGGAGGCTCCAGTTCTATTTCATCCCAAAATTGATGGCCAGATGAGTTGAATAAAAACTGGTTCATGGTGCTGACTTTGTGGATTTCACACGGGCTTCTTCCAGCTGGACTGGTTTGAGAAACTGTAACACTGCAGCACAGAGAGACTTTCTGTAGAACAGCGTAGAAACTTTTGTGGTAGTAGGAGAGAAGGAATCACCGATGGGTGTGATGGTCAAGGGTGCACATACTCTGGTGTACTGTAATGCTGATCGTTACAGAGATAGTTAACACAAAATATTGTTACCTGTGTATTTGGTCCTGTTCTGGAAGCCACAGTTTAAATAGCAGTGAATAAATGACTCTTTGATCACCTCCACACCAGTCACTGCGATTTCTGTTACACAACACAAAATCACTAAGGATTTCACACACACACTCCACTTTCTACTGAGTTTAATAAGCAGTCCCATCTAAGGCTAATTATCACAACAAAACAACATGCTAAACATGTTTCTCACTTTGTGCAATAGTCCAGTCCATGCATTCCTCCATCTTCTTTGTGCAAAGCTGCTTCATGCACACTGTTAAAGAAAATAATCAATATTCTAATGATGTGTTAATATTTGTTGCATTTTATGTTACAGAGTAAAGAGATTATCATCCACTGGCCACTTATCTAACTCTCAGCACCACATCAACAGTTTACGGCTGCCGATTTTTACAAAAAAAAAATTTAATAATGATATGATAATAACGAATGATCTGATTGGCTGGATTGTGTAAATTCATAAACTACAGTACGGTGACCCTCGATTAAACAGCTTTTCCTCAAATAATCATTTCTGTGAGTTTATAAACTGATTATTCTGTCACATTTAAATCTTAGTTAAGCCCATTTCCCACTTTCATGACTTTTGCTAGGAATCACAATGATGACTTTATACATGGTGACGAGCCGCTTATGTAACATTTACATCTCAGACCCTGCAGCCCTCACTGGGCATGTTAATGTTAAAGTCCATGACAGTACAATTAGAAGAAGACTGAATAAGTAGTTTTGCTTGGATTGGTTGGGAGGAGAAAGCCTTTAAAAAGGACACGAAAACATGACTAAGGTTTTCAAAACTGCATCTCAACAAACCATAAGAGAACAATGTTCTATGGACAAATGAGACCAAAATGGAAGTGTTTGGCCTTAAAGTTCAGCAACATGTTTAGTGAACACCAAACATCATTTCAACAGAAACCTCATATCCTCTGTCAAGCACGCCAGTGAAGGGGTGATGATGTGGGCTTGTTTTTGCAGCCACTGGACCTGGGCACCCTGCAGTCATTGAGTTGACCATGAACTCCACTATATACGAGGGTATTCCGGAGGCAAATGTGAGATCATCTGCCCAACAGCTAAAGCTTGAATTAAATTAGGTCACACAACAGGACAATGATCTGAAGCACACCAGAAAATCTACATCAGAACATCTAAAAAAATTAAATAACCAAGGTTTAGGAATGGTTGAGTCAAAGTCCACATCTTAATCCAACTGAAATGCTGTGGTGGGAACTTAAGAGACCTGTGCATAAGAAAATGCCCCAAAAAACCTACTTACTTACTAAATGTAAAGAAGAGGAAGATGCACTTTATTTTTATTTTCTTTTGGCTTCATTTTTGTTAAATAATTAATGGCACAGTGTTTTCGTACAAAAACGCATTGAATTAAGAGAGGGGGTACTAACTTTTACTAATGACTTTAGCCGCTCATACAAAACTAAAGTAATAGAACCGTGTAAAAAAATAAGGGTGAGTGTGTCTTTATGGTGGAACAGCACACAAATGCAGGGGCTCATGGGTACACAAAAGAGTAGTCTTTATGCAAAGCGCAATGATACTCTTGTGTTTATTTTCAGCTTTAATTGAAAAAGTGATCATGGGTCATTTAAACGTGAACAAAAAAAAAGGTTTTGAACCTTTATGTACCTTTAAAGGTCTCCGTCAACTGCTCTCCAGAGAGTCGATGGCAGATGTGAATCTCAGTGGAGCACAACTCAAATATACAGTCTATAAAGGTAAACAACTTCTGTTTATTTTACACTGAGCTGAATTTCAACTCTTTTATTTAAACATCTTAACTCTGAATAAACTCCCTCAAGGCCTCATAAAAAAACATACTTGATAGTTTTCCGGCCAGTAGAGACACGTCAATCGCCTCGACAGGAACAGAGCTGAGAGCTAAAGGGAGAGAGAAAAAGATTAAAATAGAGAGAAAAATGAAGAGAGAGAAAATAAGCGAGAGAGTATGCAAATAATAATATAAAGTGTGACAAAGAAAGTTCGAGAGAGAAAATGAGACAGACAATGAGAGAGAAAGAGAAAGAGAGAGAAAGAAACAGAAGAAGAGTTGAATAGGAAAAGAGGGAGAAACAGAGAAATAGGAAAATAAAGAAAAAGAAAAAGAAAGGAGGGAGAAAGTAAGAAAAAGACAAACAGAGAAAAATAAATAAAGCACAAATGACTACTAATAATAATGAAACATCAAAGCCCTCAGGTCACATGACCTTACTGATATAATTTGTTGATTCTAAACATCCAGAGGTCATGTGATGGGGTTTTTCTTTCGTCCCTCAATCTTTCTTTTGCTTTCATTTCAGAGTTATCCTTCTGCTTTCTGAACACTTCTAAATAAACAGCTTTCATGCTTTTGTTCATAATTCACATTTACATTTCTGTTCAATATACTGTAAATATAACATGAATATTAAAGTGTAAAAGTGAATTAGTTACCAAAAATCAGGAGACAAACAGTGGTCCTCATTCTGATTAAAACTACAAGGGAAAGAAGATGACATTTTTAAAATATAATTAAATACCTGCATTACATCTCACACACACAGACACACACACAGCGAGAAATAAGAGAAATGAGAGAGAGAGAGAGAGAGAGAGAGAGAGAGAACATACCTAAGCTGCATCTATAATGAAAGTAAAAAATGCCAAACACAGAAATGCACCAGCATTAAACATTCAAAATCAGTGGGCAGGTCCCAAATCACCTCCCTCTACCTTTCCTTAGACACGTCGAGTTATAGAAAGTTACAGCATTACCTCTGACTTTGGTGACTCCTGACACTGGTGACTCCTTCCATAAGGGCGTACCATGGGCACAGTGTGAGACATGGACACAGAAGAGGTAATATATCATTAACTGTAATGTCTAACCCATACACAAACATTTATTTTAATTAAATATTTCCTGAAAGTTTTCAATTTTAATTAATATATGTAAGGGATCACCCCTAGAGGGCGATGGGCGCCTGACATCGTGATGTGTAGTTTTTTTTTTGTTTGTAGACTCAGTTTCCCAGAATGCACCTCGGTCAGGTGATGAGAGCACTCACCTGAACCGAGGTGGCTCATTAGATCCGTTATAAATAGCTGTTTGTTCTGGGAAACTGGGTCGAGCATTGGTTATGTTAAGTGGGCATTTTGTTTTGTTTTAGTTGGCATTTGTTTTATGGAGCTGTTTAAGTTAAATTTACAACTGTTTTGATTTAGTATGTGTTGTAGTTTGTCTCTTTGTCTGTGTGTCTCCTAGCGTAAGCTTAGCCTTTAACTAGTAGGATTAGCCTCTGGTGTGTGTCTACCCTCGTGTGTGTAAGTAGCCTCTCTGGTATGTTAGTTCTTAGTCTGTATAACCACTAACCTGTTTAGTTCTTAGTCTGTTTCATACCTAGTCTGCTGTGTACCTAGTCTCTTCGTCCCTTGGGTCTCTGACTACTAGTCTGTTTGGCTACCATCCAGCTTAGCAGTTCGTGTGCATAACAGCTAGTAGGCCTAGCCAAGTCCCATGTTGGTTTAGTCCGATGTGTATTTAGTCCCAAGTCTGTTTAGTTTTAGTCTCCTTGTCTGTTGTGTATCCCAGTCTGTTTAGGTTCCTGCTATGTTCAGTCTCCTGTCTGTTTTGATATTTGTTGATGTTTTGTTTGAAACATGCTCCAGCAGTAAAGCCTTTTGTTCAGGTTTGCTGTTTGTTTGTTTTTATTATTAAAAGACGTATAAGCCCCTCAACATCTGCGTCTATGCCTCATCCAACACCCATAAGCCCACAGCCTAACGACACCCGATTCATGACCATATATGTTTATAAAATTCCATGTTCATACAGTTTCCAAAAGAAACATGATTGGTGAATAATATTAGTTTAAACATGAAAGCTGGCTCATGCATGTATTTCTTTTAATTTGTACTTTGTTCACGACAGTGTTTGGGGGATGTTACTTTTTAAAATAACTAATTACGGTGCAAAATTACTGTCATTAAAAAGTAATCAGTTACATTACAGTGTTACCTGAAACAACCCAGAATATGTTTTAGATTTTGTCAAGTAACTATATTTAGTTTTGATGCCAGCTTGGCACACTCATGGCATTCTCTCATCAGAGTTATGAGGTTGCAACCTGGAATGGTTTTCAGTTCACGTGTGTGCTTTGTCACTCATTTATTTTCCAACAGGACAACGGCCCCAAACACAACTCTACATTATGTAAGAGCTACAGTATCTGTGCAAGAAGTAGTGTGATGTTTGACTAAACAAATTGAGTTTAGTTTGAAACAGAATGTGTGAAAGTCTCCTTTTGCCATAGCTATCATTTTATTTAAAACTGGTACAATCTAGAGATCACAGGAAAATGAAAGGCTTTCATCTGTGAGTCTGTTAGAGGCCTGTATGACGTGATGGTGCATTTCAGAAGAAATCTTTGCGTGCTCGTGACTAGAAAGGAAACATTGTAGCAGTGTGTGAGGTGTTGCAAAGTCTAGATGTGCAAAGCGTTGTGTTTGAGACGTTGATTAGCTTCACCTGATTCAGTAACAAGTAATTTTTTAGAGACTGTGATTCTTTTTGTTTTTGCCTATTTTTTTCAGACATGTTGGTTATTTCTTTCACTAAGATGTAAAACGTTGCACTAATACAGCTGGATAAAAGTGTCTGTCTTCATTTCAGGCTGCAAAGCAACAAAATGTGATTATTTTTTCTGTACCCACTGTATATACGAGCGCCGTTCAAGTCAGAACAGGACTTTTGATTGTGCAGAAGAACAGAACACCCTTCTGAGAGTAAAAATTCCCTTTATTTCTCTTCACAGTCTACTACATCAGAGATTTTGCTGGCCATGAAACCTTCAGTTTATTTGGTTCTTTTTTTTTATTTATTTAAGTTTCAGTTCCAGTCTGTTGGCTGTAATAGAGGTAATACCGAGCATTCTGTTCATCCTGCTAAAAACCAGCGACTGCTATTCTGAGAAAACAAACAGGACAAAGTGTTACGAGGTCCAAAGGTCCAAAACGTGTGTATACATGCTGGAATATCTATATATCTTAGTAGCAGATGATCTGGATGATCCAGCCGTCAGTGTCATTTAACCACAAACTTTTAAAATGGAGACCAGAATAAGTGATGTAAAAATCAAATATTCTTTTTAATGATAATCTTGATTTTGTGTAGAAAAGGATTTTAGCATTTCTTCTGTCTCACTCAGACACACACAAATCTGCTTCAGCACTTACTGAAGATTAAAGAAGAAACTCACACTGTACAGGATTTCTACATCACACAGCAGGTAAAACTCTTCTTAATTTCACATTTATGATGTTACAGCCATGTTGTAGGAGCGGGTGTGTCGAGCCAGGCCACTACACACACATGAGCGTTACAATACAATTAACTACAGTAACGGAACTCATTCACTTCTACTACAGGAAATTATATATTAGAGATGAATACAATGAATATAAACATTCATTGTATGTTTGCTGTATCTTTTTTTTGATGACTTACAATAATTAGTCAAAGTAACAAAGCACAAATTTAGTTTTAATACATTCAGGTGTGTATGTCGCATGTAGGTGTAACGGGTTTAACCGTGCACACTGTAACACTGCCCCTCCCTCAGCTCAGAGCTCATGGTCGCCGCTGGCACTGCCAAGTAAGACCCCAGGCTCGTTTGGGCCTCAGCCCAAGGTCCATTCTCCACTAGTGCATTCTCTACCAGAAGGACATTCTCCACTAGTGTAACAGGTTTGGCTCTTATGCATGGGTGGCACCACAGACACACGAACATGAGGCGAGGTCTTGGGGGAAAAAGGGTAATTTTATTTAGGTAAAATGGGGGGAAAAAGGGTTAAAGGAGGGAGGAAGGATAAAAGGGTGTGCACGTGCAGGCGTGGCCACAGGCGCGAGTTTTTCCTGGACATCCATCGGCTGTGCGGCTTTCCCGGCTGGGATCAGGGGCCCTAACGCAGTCCTCCTCTATGCGGGAGCACGAGCAGCTCATTCCCACATTGTCCTCTTGCGGCGATCAAAGGGCAGCATTCCGGTCTCTAGGGCACATAACATAGCCCAGCTCACATGCCACTCTCCATAATTCCATCGCGCAACTCCTTGCTTTGCTTCCAGACCCCGCACTAACCTCCACGCTTTGCTTTTATAATGCAAAGAAAGCCCGAGGTTTATTAATGTTAATTACCACCAGCCCGCCCGACCTGGCAGCCCCACCCCATGATATTCCCCGTACCTTGCTGCTGGAACTGCCCGTTTATGGGTAAGACCTCAGCCTCGTTTGGGACTCAACCCAAGGTCCATGCCATGTGCCCCCATGTCCGCATTCATCACCAGTGTACCATTTTTGCATGGGCGGCACCACAAATATGGACATAAGGTGAGGTCTCACTGGGGTAAGGGTAGTTTATTTAGATAAAATGGGGAAGAAAATGGGTTAAAGAAGGAAGGAAGGAATAAAGAGAAGGAAAGATGTGAAGGTGTGCACATGCAGGTCTGTAGACAGTGCCCCGCTGGCATGTGGTCACAAGCTGGTAAGCGGTGGCGTTGTGCAGGGTGGCAGCATGGGCCTGTGTGGACAGCAGTTCGCACGCGATGGCTTTTTTTTGGCCGCTGCCTCAGACGGAAGTCCTCCATGACGTTTGGCGGCTGGGTGACTTTCCTCGGCTGGGAACAGGTGCTGTGACGTGTAACCTCCCAGCACCCTTTTCCCTTGGTGACAGGGTCACCAGCCCGTGCCCATTCCCGCAGCCCCGCCCCTTTGCACACCTGCAAAAGGGGAGGCCGCCTAGCTAGTGAGCTTTGGAGTGAGCGAAGAGTGAAATTACAGACACAGGGATGTGTCTCTTTGCTTGTGTTACTTGACCTTAGTGCAGCTTTTGACACCAGTGATCATAGTAGTTTCCTTCATAGATTAGAAAATGTTGCCCACTTCTGGCTCAGGTCTTATTTGATAATTATCATTTATACATATTTTTTCAAACTTTTTAAACTCATATCCATATTTTTGTTTTCATTCTGTAAAGCTAAATTTTAGTAATAATTAAACATCCAACATTTAAACAACTAAGTTTAGCAAATCACTTGATGCCTGTGATGCTGTGATTCTCAGTCATGTGCATTCTCATGACATTGTGAATATGGAAATGATCTTACTTTCACTATTAAACATCACTGAGGAGAACCAAAAGAGATCCCATTCTCACTTGGGTGATACCAGATGGTATAACTGTAAATAAATCCCTTACTATAACTGTAGTTTGTTATAGTAATAGTAATAGTAATAGTGTTCTTGTTTTAGTTATCATGAAGTCCACTTTGGTGAGGTTACACACTGTTCGCTGATGGAGATTCGTTTACAAAACTTTTTATGGTAATTTCCACAAAGACCACAAAGAACCATCCCCAGCAGCAGTAAATAACTAAAAAAAACAGAAATAGGGAATTAGGATGGATCAGGCAGGTCCAGAGGCCAGTCAGGATTACTGGTATTTCAGGAGTGCCATGTGTAAAAACAGAGAGAGAGAGGGAGAGAGAGAGAGAGAGAGAGAGAATTAGATATGCTCACAGTAATGTAAAGCAGTCTAGGAAACACAGGCCTCCCTAGAACGTAAGCAACCTTTATTGTAAGTAAGGACCACTTGAGTGAGCTCATGACAGTGGGAGACAACAACATCCTAACCATCCTAATGCCAGTTCACTAAGAACATTTATGCCCATCATCCCTTCAGATCTGCTCCCTCAAATAAGACCTGAGCCAGGAGAGGGCCTTTTTTAAACTCCTACAACATTTTTAAATCTCTAAAGGACAATCATACATCTCTAGTATAAAAAGACACAAGCCTGATCAGAGGTCAGTGGGTTGTCCAGCGCTGTGTCTGTGCATTGAATCCTGTGTAGAGATATTAGCCTAACTGCTGAGCTACAACGGTTTTACAAAGATACTAGACTATATGTCTTTTATAAATCTATGCAACATCTGTAAAATAGATTTCTTCCATGTACCGTCACAAAACTGTGCAAGAAAAAGGATCCAATCATCTGTTCCTAAGCATATTTAGAATACATCTCTGTCTGCACTGGAAAGCACTGGAAAATGCTTTTCCCATGTCTATTCATAACTGACTGCCTTATCCATTCATGTGACCTCAGAAGGTGCTTCCCACTTCGCAAGTATTTTCATTAAAAAACAAAAGGATTTTAGAATGACTTTACCTCCTGGTGAAAAGTTTCACAGTTGGAAGCTTATTTGGACCCAGCATTGATGGCTCAGTGATAGGGGAATTGCCTGCCATGTGGAAGGCCTGGGTTCGATTCCCAGCCACTGGATGCAGTGCTGGTCCCAAGCCTGGATAAAATGGGAGGGTTGCATCAGGGAGAGCATCCGGGATAAAACCTGTATCATGCTTGTGTGTGGACCAGGTGGCCTGCTGTTGCAACCCCTCCCCAACAGCAACTGAAAGACAGTAACAACAACTGTTTTTGGACCCAGTGCTACTTTAGCTTGGTCTAAAGTTAAAGTTCTCCTGTGATTAGTAACTCAGTGTGTGCAGACAGGTCCAGAATGTAATAAAGAGCGCCGTTACTGCATGTTATACGTCTACATTGCAAATAATAAACATTACATCCATTATCCCTATTAATGAGATCTAATTGTTTTTACCTGTATTGTATATTCAGACAATGTTCCTCCATTGCACTTTGCTCAGCACTGCCCTCCTGTGGACCCAAACGTCTCGCACAAGTGCAGGAAAAATCCTTGTGTATCTAGTAGAAGGAACTCGTTGGCTCAACATGAACATCATCCTGCGTGAACCACATAAACGAGGTCATGATCTGACAGTAGTGCGTTCCTCCAGAGTTTACAGATTCCTGAACGTGCTCCTCACTATAAATCACTGACCATCCAGGTTTCTCAATCCATCAGTTTGGATACACCTGAACTAACGGTGTCACTCCTTAAGAAGACTACAGAAAACAGGAAAAGTAAATGGTCAGTTCTTTCCTTTATAGCTCGATATCAATGTTTATTTGCCTTCATTGACCAATGTAGCAGAGTGAGTGCAGAAATGTTAAGAGCCATTTTGGAGGATAAAATATTGATAAAAAATCTTCACAATACAAAGTTCGATTTAATTTTAACTGAAGATTTTTATGGAAACTGAGTTATTTTGGGGTCGTACCTGGGTTTACCAATAGTGCTTAGTAATCGCTGGATAATGAACAGAGAAGCCCACTTTGCAGTCTTACCATCTTGTTGCATTATGCTATTGGTCAATATATAGATCACATGCTCATTAGACCAGTTTATCAGGGTATCATCAGTGAGTTTATAAATCTGAACTCTGATGTCTTCTCCCTCTTCCAAAATAAAGATCTGTGGCTCATGCGAGTAGATTTTGTGTTTGAGTTTCCTCGGCCCACGATGCCAAACATCGGGGGATTTCAGTGCAAGCCTTCCATTCACTTCCAGCCCTCTGTCTGTGAATTAGATTGTTAGTGTTTTATGAAAGTATGGCACCTGTTATAAGTTGTTCCCTAATAAAAAGGATGTATTACATATTTACTGCCTCTGGAGTTGTCTTTAAGGGTCACTTAAGCATGGGAAAATAGAAATGCTATTCATTATGGTATAACATCCAGTTGTAGTAACATGACTAAATGGGATTCATTGAAATCGATGTAAACATATGGGATTAACATCAAGGAATACATTTTGTATAGCATGAATAGTTGAAGTTCAACAAAAAAAAAAGTTAAATAGAAATATTTAAATCATGTTCAATCAAAGTTAGCTGTTCATGTTAAATGAACACAAATATTTCAAGTTGGTTTAACATAATACAATGTTGTTAAGATAATGTGTTGTAATCATGTGGAACCACTGTCCACTATTGAATCATGTTCAACCAAAGTGATATTTTTTTGAGTGTAATGAGCTGGAGATCTTTATGCAGAGTTCAGGGGAACATGGTGTAATTATGTCTTTTGAAACTCGTCTTAAATGTTTAGAACATGATCTATCAGAAGTCTTTGCATCTGCTTTTGCTCGTCTACCGCAGAAGGTTGTGTGGAGACATGCAGGACCAAAACCTTCCACAGTGAGCAACAACACACTAATTTTAGACTGGATTCCAAAAATTATCTTTTTGGACATTCAAAGACAAAACTTTTCATAACACATGGAGGAACAAATAGTATCTACGAGGCCATCTATCATGGAGTCCCAATGCTGGCAATACCACTAATCCTGGATCAGTTTGACAACATGGTGCATCTGAAAGCTAAAGGCATAGCTGAAGTTCTGGAGCTCACAGACTTAAATGTTGATACACTTACTAAGTCTGTTAAAAAAAAATTTGGATAAAAAGCATGTGTAAGATATGTAAGATACATCTACATCACGACACACTAATAAAAAAAAACGATGGATAGCATTGTCTTCTGGCTGGAATTTGTCATGAGGCATAAAGGTGCAGCTCATCTGCGTACAGAGTCGTATAAGATGCCCTGGTACGCCTATTATAATGTGGACATTTTAACTTTCATACTCCGTGTGTTTATGCTCTCATTTTTTATTTTTGCTCTGAGCTGCAAGCTTCTGTTTAAGGCGCTGCAAAGAAAGAGAAAAGTCAAACAACAATAAAAGTTGTAACAGTCTTACCTCTCTTAACTCACCAGATGGTCCAGATAATGATTTTATTTTCTATTACATCTTGCTTATAGAGTGACAAAAATATAATATTTATATTAAATTGAGAGTTTAAATTAGATATTGAAAAATCTTATGACTTTTGCAATCAAATAAATTATCAAGCTGCTTTAAAAAAAACATTTCTAAAGGTTTTATTTGATTTAATTTTCTTTGTGAAATATTCCAAAAAACATGCTGTTGGTGAGCGTAACAATCATTCAAAACAAGGCATATTAAAGCTTAATGGTGCTGGAACATGTTTTTTTTATTATTTAACTTTTATCTACTAGAACTAAATGTTTTATTTTGCATTAGTAGTTTTGGGGGGGATGGTTGTTTTTAACTGTGTAAATTTTATAGATTTTAGAAATAATATTCAATTCAATAAAATTTTATTTAACAATTGTCATTGTCCCAAAGCAGCTTTACACAATCAAAAGAATTATTTAAGTTTGTATGGAATGTTATTGTGTATAAATCTAAATGATCAGATCGTCCCTGGTGAACAAGCCGAGGGCGACAGTGGCAAGGAAAAACTCCCTGAGATGGTAATAGGAAGAAACCTTGAGAGGAACCGGACTCAACAGGGAACCCATCCTCATCTGGGTGATAACGGATAAAAAATCTTGTATTTTTAATGTAGACTTGAGGAATAATTTCTACTTGAAGAACATTTTTGTCTCTCATTTTCAGTCCAGTGTACCTGAGCGGTTTCAGAGGAACGGTCTTTGTTTGTTAAGCCACACGGTGACCTATGAATCATTAAATCATTAATGGTCTGGAGCAAGGCCCTTAACCCTATCTGCTGAAAGGGTCGCTGTATTCTGGCTGACCCTGCACACAGACCCAGGCTTCCCAACTGTGCTGAGAAGTATATGTGACAAACAAATGGATCTTAATGCCGAATGCTGAGTGCTTGGAACAGATGAGATTGAATTGAGGTTGCTACTGAGGTTGTTCCATAAACAACCAATGTTTAAATTGTATCTTTAGACACTTTGCAGTCTGTCACAGTAAAATATTTGTTCTCGTTTCTTTATTTTAATCTACATCATTTAGTTTCAAGTAATATGAAGGTTGAATGAGGTTTCAATATCTTTGTAATCAATTTTGTAAATTGTAAATCAATCTAATTACAGTATATAAACTAAAATAAGGAAATCTAAAATAGCTATCTATTAATAAGTGTAATGAGGTTAACCCTTAGGAGTCTGACTTGCTGCCGGTGGCAAAAAGTGCATTTTTTTCTGGTAACCGTGAAAAGAGTTTAAAATGCTCCGTCATGATTAATCATACACATTAGT
>JAOVVA010024168.1:0-16086 GCA_028565275.1 Leiocassis micropogon
CCTGCTTAGCGATGGTCAATTATCTGTTGTGGTTTCTCTCTCTCTCTCTCTCTCTCTCTCTCTTTCTCTCTCTAGTGTATTAACAATGATGCAAGACAGAAAGGGTTTTTCAAGTCCTTGGACTTGCCTGATAAAACACTCCAGTTCATCAGAGACAGACCTCTAATGGATAGCGCAGTTAAACCGTCTTCTAAGCAACCTCTACTGGTGAAGAAAGGAGCTGCGTTTACGTCGATAGTGGTGGCCAGCACTACTGCTTTGGATGGGAGCATCCACCAGGTCATGTTTATTGGAACAGGTGACCAAATTAGTGTAATGTTTAGATCCTTTTTCCAGATTTATAATATTTATGAGTTACAACAGTCTAACTTAAAATATCTTTAAATGGATCACTGGTAGTGCTTGCTTATTTAAGCATTCACAAATCGAACATGTGTTTGTAACAGCAAGCGGTTCAGTCCTGAAAGCAGTCAACTATAACGGAGAAATGGTGATAATTGCAGAGGTGCAGCTCTTAGCGCATTCTGAGCCAGTGAAGATACTACACCTCTCCAGCACTGTGGTAAGCCTCACAACACGTTTTATTTTCTCCTTACTGAAGAGAGTTTTTAGGTTCCAAGCTGTTTTTATAAATCTGCAGGTGCCAGGATCTTAACTCTCTCTGGCCAGCCTTTAAATGATAGGTTGATGTTTGTTTCAGGACCGAATGTTAGCTAAAGAGTAGTATAATTACATTAGGTGCTATGGATATACAGTACATACATAATATAATCCATAAGTATAATATTTACTTTAGTGTTTGATCAAATTAGCCTGTTGATGACTAACTTATAAAACACTTTACACCTAATAATAATGTGAGATATTTATGATCCTCATTGAATTTAAAATGTAAGATCTTGAAGTTAAATCTGAACTTTATTTTTTCCAGTATTGTAGCCTCCAGGATTTCACTGTGAATGATAAGTAAAGCATATTAGATGCATGAATGCAAAACATGGCATTGCCTAACCAAAAAAAGTTGCCATTTCAAGAGGGTCAAATTGGGCTGCATGGAGCAAAGAAAACAACTTAGGAGATTTGAAACTACTGAAATTGTGTCAGTAGAACTTCAACACATGAAAACCTATAAGGACTTTGCTAAACTTTCAGCTTCATAAAGAAATATGGTAAAAAGGTGCATGGTAATAAACAGTCAAAATCATGGCTATGTTTAATAATGAAAGTGAGAAGATTTCCACATGTACAGTGTGATAAGAACACACAGGGTTGGGTCTTAATAGCTGTGTGCCATAAGAAAACAACTTGTTAGTGAGAGTAATGAAAAAAAAAACACTTACAGTATATTTGCAAGAGATTATAACTATTGGACTTTGGAGCAGATTGACACTTTACCACACCCTATTCAGTTTAATTCAGTTTCTGCTGCATTTCAATAACTGGTGTACATATTTTGTCAGGGGCAGCTGTATGCAGGCTCAGAGGTGGCAGCCGTGCAGATGCCACTTAGTTCATGTGACCATTACACTTCCTGTGTGGACTGTGTTCTGGCCAGAGACCCCCACTGCGGATGGGACCTCATCTCTAACAGCTGTGTTGCTATAAACAGTATCCACCCAAATACACACAGGTACAGGACTGAGCGTACACTACTATCATGCTGTAATGTAGTGTTGTAAGGAAGAAAACTTGATGTGGTGTGATGTAATATAGGAAACAGGAATAGGAACATTGGGGTGGAGTGATGCTGAAGCAGCATAAGCATCAGAGTGCATGTCTCATTCCTTTTATTCTACATCAATTTGGCAATGATTACACATTTTTATTTTACCAGATATACAGTAGGTGTATGTAATGTTGTGTAATGTCCACTAAACAAGTTAATTTTTTAATAGCTTTACCTCTGACTGTTACAAAATCTTTACAAATTTTAAATTAACACCTCACCACAAGCATCACCACATCCATTTATAATCTGTTTATTATTATTTACATGGAGTGATGATGTGCTTGCCATACATTAGGTTATAGAAAATGAACCAATTAATCAACTTCTGGCATAAAATGTTTATTGTACTGCTTGTACTAGTGCCTATGTCTGAAGTGGGAATGGTAAATATATTGTATTTTTTTTGTCCCTTATTTTTTCCCCTTCTAAAGTGAGGTGGTTCAGAGTCTGAGAGATGGAAACGCTTCACGTTGTCCTGCAGTTGGTATGTTAACATGAATTTTTATATATGTTATATAGTGGTACAGTTTGAAAAAGTCTAGAGCCATCCCTTATATCAAATTAAATTAAACGATGTACTGTACAGTAGATTAAATGTAATAAATGGGAATTCATACTTCAAGTTTGATGTTTTTGATGTTACCTCTTGAATGATTTCATAGGTCACTGTGTTGCTTAACAAACAAAAACATTCTTTTGAAACCAGTCAGGTACAGGAACTGGACTGAAAATGCCAATAAGTCAAATGTCAAAAGTCCCTTAGGACGACCTCTTTGGAGGCAAAATATGAAGAAATGAGGGGTGGCCCAAGACCTTTGGCATTCTTAAAGTTTTATGACACTTTTCTCCAAAAATAAACTGATTACATATATATATATTTTTTATTTTTTATTTATTTTTTTTTATTTATTTTTTTTTTATTATTTTTTTTTATTAAGATGACTAAAAAATATGTTTATTTTCTGTTACAGAGAGCACCAATACTATTAAATTCTTCTATCCGGGAAACATGGTCAGCCTGCTGTGTGAATCAGGATCAAACCTGGCCCAAGTGCAGTGGCATGTAAATGGTCACCCAGTTGAAAACTTCAACGTATACCAGATTCAGCACAACACCCTGTTCATCCTCAATGCCTCGGAAAGTGATGCCGGCCACTACAATTGCACCTCTGTAGAGACCTCCAAAGGAGAAGAATATATCACCCAAACTGCTATGTATGAACTGAGGCTGGGGGACTTGAAGGCTCCTTTGGTCCCGGGACTCTTGTGGAAACAGCAGAAAATCGTGGTCGTCATTATAATAGCTATATCATTGGTACTTGTGGTGAACCTCTACATTTTTTTTTGTAGCCCTACAGTAAATGATTCAGTAGAGATTAAATTGTCAAATAGAGAAAGGATACAGATCATGTCTGGCAAAATGTCTGCGGAGGCATAAAGAGTGCAGCAGCAAAATAATAATCACAAAAGACCAAAGTAAAATTTTGGATAATTTTGGAAGATAATATTAGAAATTTGTTTTTCCAAAAAAAAAATCTGCCAAAATTGCGGAGTCCAAATTTGCCTGTCCAGATTTGGAGGCGTGCTCATTAGAACAAAAGAATAAAAAAGGCTTACCAAATGTCAATAAGCAGCCTAAAAAGCTGAAGTGAACTTGCCTGCCACAGCTGACATTTGGAGAAATAGAGGCTAGTTTGGAGAAGGACATAGTAGACTTGCTAAGGGAAATGAAGAAAAAACATTACATGAAAAGATGGCTCTGATCTTGTCCAGGGTGTACCCTGCCCTATGTCTCCTTAAATGCCCTAAGAATTCTGCTTGGATATTTGAACACCCTTTCTGGCAAAATTGGCAGTGTTTTAATTTTATTTATTGGATTCATGTCTCAAATTGTAAGCACAGTCCACTTATTTTAAAGAATGGTGAGGCTCCAAAAGTTTCCAATTTGTCCATTTTACAGCCAGATTTGATGTGATTTTGAGGTCATTATCCTGCTGGAGCCCTCAGTTAACATGTATGTTCAAGTTTTACTTACCTGGCTGATGACTTGCGTGATGATTGAAGAATTCTGAGGTAGTCCTCCTCCTTCATGATTCCATCAACATGGTGCAATGCACCATAAACCTCTTCCAGAAGACTTGTCTTGAGTGTGAATTTTTATAGCAGGGGCTTCTTTTTTGAATAGCAGCATTTCAGTCCATGGAAATGTGAAACTGGCTTGACGGTGGACTGTGACACTGGTGTTCTAGCAGCTTCCAGTTTACTTTCTCTCTGTAAAGACAGTTTAAGTCTTCTTCCAGACCTTTGCAGAGACCGCGCCTGCCAATAAACTGTACTTACATACATGGATCTGGAGTCTAAATGGATCTTGGAATGGGCAGTTGTTTAGTAGTGACTCCAAGAGACATTCCTGACTTGTGTTAATCTACCGTCCTCTTTTTAAGATCTGCACTGAGCTCTTTGGACCTTTCCTTAGTAACATGTGTTACATTCAGTAAATGCATTTATGTTGAAATGGACAAAACTCACCAGAGTCCATAGAAATACATTTCTGCAACATCAATTGGAACTCCCCTTGGAAAGAATGACCATGATCTATACTTGTATATAGTATTTTTAAAAATCCATAACCTTGTATCAAAAAGTCTTCTCTTATGCAGAACCAGCACACATAACTGGCTCTACTGGGTGAACCATTTCCTTTACTTAGTCTTTTAGAAAGAAATAGGTTTAAAGTATTTCTTAAAAGCATTTTCTATTTTGCAGTGAACATTGAAGTAGTTTATACCTATATCAGTGTTAAATAAGTCAAGTTGCTGTTGTTTAATTGTTTGTTGATTTCTTGTATTAATTTCTTGCATTAATTTTAATTGTTAATTAAAAGTATAGACCATGAAGGCAAATAATTTTTAAAGCATTTTTGTTTAAATACTCCTTAACTATTACTCAAATTTAAGTGAAGAAGATCAAAACAGACAATAAAACAGACAGTTTTTTTTAAGTGAGTTTTATAATAAAAGGCAAGTGTTGGTTGGGTAAGAACTCTAAGAGTAGGTCAAATTTAGTGGCAAAAACAGAATAATCATAAAGCTTGCTCAAGTTCTTTTATTAGGAATATTTCTCAAAATATTTATCAGCAGGTTTTATGTGGGAATTGTTACCTAGATTTTTTAAATGTAAATTTCGCTCCACATTTTTTGAGTGACTAAACAGGATTATACAAACCCATAAGATGAGGCCATACCCCATATTGCTTTAAAAAGCTCTTCTAATACATCGTGAAGTTTACAGTGGATAAGAATGACAACATGATCAGTGTGAATATTTTTAAATTGAACACAGAATCAAACTGTAGCTAAACAATACTTCCTGAAGGTGGGAGTACACAAATAGACCATATACATGTCTTTTCAGATAGGATTCAGACATATTTTTGTCATAGTCTGTGCCAGAAATCATATGTACTGTAGCAGATCCAGATCCCTATTCTGTGCTTTGAAAATGCATTATGTTCAAATGTGTAGCTGCTGAACCAGACTTTTTACATCTCCCTCATTGCTTATTCTAACATAAAAAATAAATTTTAAAAAATCCATTTTAACATTCATTGAACCCACAAATTCTGACAAACTCCAAGCATTGATTATGGGCAGCCATCAGTCAGGATGTGGCCCAGAAGTTGGTTGACAGCATGCAAGGTGAATTGCAGAGGTCTTGAAAAAGAAAGCTCAACACTACAAATATTTACTTTTTGTATAAAGGTCATGTTATTGTCATTAAAAGCCTTTGGCACTTGTGAAATGCCTGTGATTAGTATACTATAGTAACATTTGGCAAAAAGATCTAAAAACACTGAAGCAGCAGACTTTGTAAAAATGAATATTTGTGTCATTCTCAAAACTTTTGTACGAAAATAAACGTGTGGAAAATACTAAGTTGTTGCTGGTCTTTCAGCTGCTACAATCGCAATACTAAGAGTACCCCCCATTATTCAGTAGCTTGTAGAGCCAACTTTAGCAGCAATATCTTGAAGTAGTGAAGGGGAGGGGGGACCTATAACTAACCATACAAAAGAAGTGCAAAATAAGAACAGTTTTCAAGATTCAAGATTCAAAGAACTTTATTAATCCCAGAGGGAAATTGCTTATGCTAGGTTACATTTTACAAACAACATTTTACATTTTATTAACAAAATGTAAGCTTGTGTAAGCAAAATGTAATTTTAAGCCATCAAAACAAAAAACATGCAATTGTCAAAACTATTGGATCCTTCCCCTGGCTTTCATCTGGGGAGGATTATAAGAGTAGAATAAAAATCTATTAAAAAATTATTTCTCTCGCTCTCTCTCTCTCTCTCTCTCTCACACACACACACACACACACACACACACACACACACACACACACACAAATCATCAAATCACTATTATGACATTTAAAAAAAAATTATTTTTGACCCTTTGTACCCAAGCATGTAGGTGAAGCCACATCTAATTAAAAAAATAAAGCCTCTTCTTTAAATTGAGAATGAAATTACACAAATTGGGTAAAGAACTCATCTCATTAAAGCTGTGTCATCGAAAACACCCGTATTAAACTGAATCCTTCGTCTTCATCGTGTTTCCGCTGAGAGGATTTGTGCGTATATATCATACCTTCAGCTCTCTTCTTTTTTAAATATGTCAAAAGCTGTGCTTTTGAACTGTTCCCAGGAGTGGTACATCCACTCCTGGGAAGATTAAAAACTGTCTCTTTCTACTTTTGAATAATCTTTCTCAGTGTTGAATGTTGAACTCCAAATCGTTTGGAAACGGATTTACCATACAGTATAACCATTTCCACATGGATGTGCAGCAACAATTGCTTCTCTAAGATGACTGCTTATGTCTTTCCCTATTCCCCATTTTTTTAAAATAAATAATTGCATGGTAAAAAAGTTATATGTTGTTCATCTGAGAATAAATTTGCCTAATACTAAGATGCATTATGATCAGATGATTTTCCTGTATTCCTATGCATGTATTATGAAAAAGGGGTACTAACTTTTAAAGATGTAATGTAATTAGAAAATAATGCTTAGAGGGCCATGACTAAGACTGGGTAGATTTTGACTTTTGTCAAAGGAGAACAGGAAGGTGTCCAAAAATCCAGAAAAGTAGCAACAGGATTTATCACAAGATAAAATTCTGTCCAACATCTGACACTTGGACAGACATAAGGTGTACTAATTGGTAAAGAACTTTGTGTACTAGTTAGTAAAGAACTTGTGTACTAGTTAGTAAAGAACTTGTTTACTAGTTGGTAAAGAACTTTTAGGTTTCCATTCTACTTATTCTATGGAGGTTGCAGTAAAAATCTGGCGACCACGCTCTGATGCATCATAGTAAACTCACGTGGAATACGGAACGTCTCCTGAATAACAGAAACAAAGGCCTGAAGTGTGCTTGGAGTGGCAGAAGGTAAAACCAGAGTGCATGTTATCTTCTACAATGATCCGAAGCTTTGCTGTTGTGATCATTATTACTGTTGCTGCTGCCACCTTTTGATGCTGCACTATTTCTGCCCCCTGTTTGCAGTGGCTCCTGACAGCCAGACATTGTCTGTAGCCTTTAATCATCACAACCGAATCATCTTGGGCTGGAAAAACACCCTTTGTAGATGTTCCATGCCACAAGTATAAATGATGCCACTGTTATAATGGTGATTACAACTTTGAGAGCTATGAGGACTTTGTGCTGTCTCTGCAAGAATGGGTGGGTCGATGGATCCGTCACAACGTCCCTCAGCCTCAGATCATATGTAGCAATTTGGGTGATATAATCTCCTCCCTTGGAGGTCTCTACAGTGGTGCAGGTGTAGCGACCGACGTCGCTCTTCGAGGCCTTGAGGATGAGCAGGGTGTTGTGCTGAATCTGGTATACGCTGGAGTTTTTAACTGGGTGATCGTTTACATGCCACTGCACGTGGGACAGGTGTGATCCTGGCTTGCACTGCAGTCTGACTGTGTCACCCGGATAAAAGAATGTAATCGTCTTAATGTTCTCTGTAACAGACAATAAACATCTTTATTTAGTTCTCTTAGTTAAAAGTTGGTTTACTTTTTGGAGAAAGTGTCATTAAATTTTAATGAGTGTTTTAATGAGAATGTCATGATTGACTTAAATTGACAATTGATTTAAATCAGTTCAGCTAAATGTACTGTAGTGTGCAAAAGTCATGAGCCACCCCTCATTTCTTTGTATTTTGCTTGCAAAGAGGCTTCCTGAATGACTTTTTTAGCATTATTTCAATTCTAGTCCATGAAACCTGACTGGTTTCAGAGTCATGTTTTTGTTTGTTAATTCACACAGTGAACTATGAATCATTCAAAAATAAAAGAAACATCTAACTCGAGTCATGAACCAGTGAGAAACAGGCGCAGATGATGACAGATGTGATTAGTATATACTGGCGATGCTGAATGCTAAGCGGCTGGAACTGATGAGAGGGGAAATGAGGTTGCTGCTGAGGTTGTTACATAAACAACGAATTTATAAAATGCATCTTTAGGCACTTGGCAGTCTGTCACAGTAAAATATTTGTTCCTATTTGTTTCAATTAAGCTAGATCATTTAATTTTATTTATTATGAAGAAATGAGGGGTGGCTTAACACTTTACTGACTGGGTGAATCTTCAGTACTCTTTAGTGTAAATATTGTACCACTATATAATGGATAAAAAAAGTCCATGTTAACATACTGACTGCAGGACAGCGTGAAGCGTTTCCATCTCTCAGGCTCTGAACCACCTCACTTTAGAAGAGAAAAAAATGAAGGGACATAACAGAAAATACAATATATTTAACACTCCCACTTCAGACATTGTCTCTAGTACAGGCAGTACAATGTTTTGGGTCAGAAGGTGATTAATTGGTTTATTTTCTATAACCGCCCCTTGATGTTACAGTGCTAGATTCAAGATTCAAGACCACATGGTCATATTAATGTGTACAATCTAATACGCAACTGTTTCTATAGTAACAGAATATTGACAGGGACTTGTAAAGGAAGCACAAAAGCAAGTCAAAAATTTAAATGACAATAAAAAGGATTATAAACGGATGTGGTGATGCCTTCCTTATGGAGGTGTTTATTAAAGATTTTTTAGCAGTCAGAGGTAAAGCTTTATAGTAACAAATGTTAACATAATATGAATAAACTTGTTTAGTGGACATTACGCGACATTACATGTACCCACTGTATATCTGGGAAAATAATGTTACAATGAAAATGTGTAATCATGGCCAAATTGCTGTGGTATGAAAGGAAAAAGACCACCACACACTACATTACAACATGCTACAGTAGTTGTGTACTGTACCTGTGTGTATCTGGGTGAATGCTGTTTATAGCAACACAGCTGTTAGAGATGAGGTCCCAGCCGCAGTAGGGGTCTCTGGCCGGCACACAGTCCATACAGGAAGTGTAATGGTCACATGAACTAAGTGGCATCTGAACAGTTGCCACCTCTGAGCCGGCATATAGCTGACCCTGACAAAATATGTACAGCAGTTATTGAAATGCAGCAAATACAGTATCAAGCTGAAAATGAATAGAGAGTATAAAGCTACATATCTGTCATGTACAGTATAGTGCCCACTGTAAAAGCATCTGGAGGCAGTGTTATGATCTGGTGTTGTTTCTGTTGGTCAGGTCTAGGTTTAGCAACGTTACAGGGCAATAAAATGAAGTCGCCTGATGACCTGAATGTACTGAATGACCAAGTTATCACATTAATGGATTTTTTTATTCCTAATACTGTAGCACAGTCATATTTCAGGATGATAATGCCATGATTTATCAGACTCAACTTGTCAAAGAGGGAGGGAGCATGAGGCTTCTTTTTCACACATGGATTGGCCACCAAAGGATCCTGATCCTAACCACATTGAAAGTCTTCTCGATGTGCTGGAGGAGACTTTACAGAATGGCAGGATTCTAAATTTATTAATAGAAGATCTCTGCAGAAAATTAATGCAACTCTGGACAGAAATAAATGTTATGATATTGCATAAGGCTGTGAAAACAATGACATGGCGAATGCGCTCTGTATAGCAGTATAGGGGTCAGGCAGCTCAGTGGTTAAGGGATTGGAGAATTGATTGGAAGGTCCCAGGTTTAAACCCCACCACCACCAAGTTGCCACTGCTGGGCCCATGAGTAAGTCCTTTAACCCTCTACTGCTCAGATGTGGAAAGAAATTTTAAAAATGTGAGTCGCTTTGCATAAGGGCGTCTACCAAATGCCAAAAATGTAATGTGTACACTCTCCTTTAGCCACCTTTAGATTTGATTATAGTGCACATTGTGGTGGTAAATTCGTGTTGAAAATAATTCCTCTTTCACAATTTTAATTCTTGCACAGTGGCGGAAATAGGTTTGCCCGCTTACAAAGAAATGAAGGGTTTATAATTTTTATCTTAGATGTACCTGTCACAATTATATTGTTGCATTATTTGTTTGGTTTATTGACCTTTTAGAAGACCAATATCATTATTGGGCATTTAAGTTGTATTTGTTGTTATTCGTACTTTATTTTGAAGTGACTTTTGCTTGAGGGTGTCAGCGCAAGGGGGCGCAAAATGGTCGGTGTTCTTTCCAGGAAAAAAAAGGAAAAATTTTTTAAAAACGCGTCTGTGACACTTGTACAAGGCATGGATAACTGTGATAATTGTGTATATAAGTAAAGGTTTAAACTCTTAAGAAAATAATTTTATTTGATGTCAACTTTTAGAAGTGAATCTGTTAAGAACTGAAGACTATTCCCTTTGCTGGCATGCAGCCAACGAGGTATTTATTTGTGTTTATTATCTGTATTTACTTTGGTATAATATTATTCCACATGCTGAACATGCTACTAATCATGTTAAGCTAACATAATCATTTGCACTTTCTTTTAATACTGCGTGTTTAGTTTTCACGGTGGATTTGGAAAGAAGTTCTAAATAAACCAGTAGCAAGAGAACCACTTATGTCTGCCTGTGCTTCGGAGGGAATTACAGTGAAAACTCGACTGCTCATCGACACGAGTGGGCATTGAGTGACGGTGCGGCAGGTTTAAGCAACCACGTGTCTGCAGTACTACAGATGAGTTGGCATGCACTATACACACAGAAAGAAGTAAGAAGTCGTACATAGTTAAGAGAAAACGTATTTAGGAGAAAGCCATACAGAACTTGGACATTAAAAGGTTAAGAGTGGTCTGAGAAGAGGGCTTTGTGACGGTTTGCTAAATTAATTAACTGTGAACAATAGTCATAGCGATTTGTGTGGTGAATGTTTGACTTACTTGTTCAGGTCATTTAATTTAAGGTTGTCATTTAAACACATTTAAGGTATTAAGGTTAAAGAGTAACTAATATTCGGTTTCCAAATATGTGTTTTGGAGATAAGTGAATCATGTTATATGCAATTTCATAGCAAAGTTTTAAGTGTTTTGATATTTTGTATATATTGAGTGTGTTTTGAAGGGTTATATCTTGGATATATCCTATACCCTATTACTTGGATTGCATTATTTGTTTGCTTAAGATATTTACATAGGTGACTCTTACCTCTGGATTAGAGTTAATGGTCGATGTAGAGGTCTCATTCACTATATATTTTCCATTTGTAATATTGTGTTAATTCAAGGCACTGAATCAAAATGTCAGAATCAGGTGAGCCTGCGGTACCGGGTAGGGATAGCGCAAACTCCAGAGAACAACTTGAAGAAGGTCAAGAAAGTGGTGCTGAAGTCCAGCAAGAGCAGCCGCTAAGGCGAAGTCAAAGAACAAGAACACTAACAGAGAAGGCTAGAGAATTACAATCTGAAAAAATGAAAGCACTTTAACAAAGGTTTAACTATATCTATGCCCAATGGACAACACAGGTTAAATCTTCTAAGAAGCCCTTATCTCAGTCAACAGAGCCTTTATCTGATGATCTGCTCAATGATATGATTGGCGATGTCACAAGTCTTTCAGCAGATGTCCAGCGTGTTTATGATGAACTACGCAAAATCTCAACTCCAAATCAGGACACATGTAGAAAGGTGGATCGGTGTGTAGAGATTTCTAAGTTCATTGTAAACAGAGCGGCAAGCCGATTAGGTGGAAAGATCAAGATTAAAAGGAGAAGATCAAGATTGGCCAGAAGCAGGTTCTCTCTTTGACTCAAGCACCGGTAATTCAGGCTCTGTCGTTTCAATCTTAAAAAGTGCCTCAGATCATTCAAGCAGGTCTTCTATAAAATGACAAGAAGCTGCTGCTGATGTTGCGGCAAGCCAAGCTGTTCTGAAAGTTTTACAAGAACAACTGGAAATACAGCAACTAGAAGCAGAGTTCAAAAAGAAGATAGCTGATCAAGAAGCAGCAGTCATAAGGCGTCGTTTAGAACGAGAAGCGGAAGAAGTGAAATGAAGAATACAGAGAGAGGAAGAGGAAGGCAAAATTAAAGCTAGAAGAAGAGCACTTGGCACTACAAAAGGCTTTAGAGGAAAAAAGAAGAAGGGTACAGCATTTGGAGGTAGTAAAAGGTCTCAGTGCAGCACAAGCAAAAATGTTCGTGTATGATCAAGTCCAGGCTGTAGGAGAGGAGCAGAAGGACACACTGGAGAATGAGATGGTCGAAAATAACAGAGTCGCCACTCCCGCAAGTCCTGTGCTTCCACATGCATCTTCTAGGACAGAGGTTGTGACTGCCTCCTCAAATGAAAATACAGTGGAGCTTGTCAAGGTGATGATGGGTGCTTTAAGGAATTCCTATTCCTGAATCTTCAGTATTCAGTGGGGATCCATTGAAGTATGACGATTGGAAACTCTCTTTTGAGACACTGATCGACCACAAGAACATACAGGAAAAGGAGAAGATATACTATCTCCGTAGATATGCAAGTGGCCAAGCTAAGAAAGCGCTTGATGGCTACTTTCTACTTGCAACCAAATCTGCCTATGTTGCTGCATGGGAGCTTTTGGAAGAGAGATACGGAAACCCGTTCACAATTGCAAAGGCGTACAGAGACAAGCTTCAAGTATGGTCCATGATAGGAGCCAAGGGTAGTTTTGAACTCAGAGAGTTTGTTGATTTTCTCCATAGTTGCGAGGCTGCCATGGTCCACATTAAGGCTTTGGAAATCTTAAATGACTGTAATGAAAATAGGAAAATTCTTTAAAAATTACCAGATTGGCTAACAGCAAGATGGAACCGAAAGGTTATTGAATTAGAAGAAGAGAATAACCGATTCCCCTTTTTCAGTCAGTTTGTTAAATTTCTATCAAGGGAAGCAAAAACTGCCTGCACATGGCTGCAGTCACTGAAACAAGATGAAGCAGAAAAAACAAGGTTTCAGAGACTTCAAAGCTCTGGAGCAAAGACACTGACCACAAAAGCTAGTGAAAAAATTGACCTAACATGCATTTTCTGTAAGAAAACTGGGCATACTCTGCACAAATGTCGGAAGTTCATGGAGAAGGCAGTTTCAGACAGAATTAGGTATGTTCAAGCTGAAAAGCTATGCTTTGGTTGTCTCAAGTTCGGTCACCTCTCAAAGAGCTGTAATGGTAGGAGCACTTGTGAACTGTGCCACAAGCGGCACCCAACCCGCACGAGGAGAGAGACAAAGAAGAAAAAGCATCACAACAAGCTAAACAAAATCTGAGCAAAGAAACGTCAAGTACGAGTCAAGAGAACAACAAAGAAACAACTGCTACTTCAAATAGAGTAATACGTTATGAAGCTAACACACAAACAGCTGCAATCATTCCTGTCTGGCTTTCATCCACAACTTAGCCAACAAAAGAAATCCTTGTGTATGCACTGTTGGATTCTCAAAGCGACACAACTTTGAAGTAGGTCTGCTCATTGGATATAACTGCTCACAAGCTTTACTTCCAAGAGAAGTGGTGTCTGGCAAGGAAAATCAACCTTATGCACAGCACACAGACCTTGGATGGAGTATTGTTGGCCATGGACTTTGGTGATGCCATTGGAATCAGTCATCGCATAGTGGTAAGGCAAGTGACACCAGGTGTAAAGCCTTTTGTCAACCTCACAACTGAAATGCACTATGTGAGTCGAACTAGAGTAAAATAAATCACTCCCTCGGACATCCTATGAGCCCTCGAATCAGACTTCTCAGAAAGAAATTAAGCTGATGAGCCTATGTCTCAGGAAGATCTCAAGTTTCTGTCAAAGTTGAGAGAAAACATCACACAAAATGACACTGGTCATTATGAAATGCCATTACCATTCAAAGAGGAAAGACCACAATTACCCAACAACAAGACGTGCAAAACATCGCTTGAATTGCCTAGAAAGGAGACTGAGGAAAGATCAAAGGTACTTTATGGATTATGTAAATTTCATGGAGGACATCATCTCATGTGGTGATGCAGAGAAGGTCCCTGAAGGAGAAATAGATAGCAACTCGGCTTGGTACATTCCACACCATGGAGTTTATCATCCACAGAAACCAGGAAAAATATGTATAGTATTTGACTGTTCTGCCAACTATCAAGAAACATCTCTCAATGATCATCTCCTTACTGGTCCTGACTTGACAAATACGTTGGTCGGAGTCTTATGCCGCTTCTGAAACGGTCCTGTTGCGATCATGTGTGACAGTGAACGTATGTTCCACCAGTTTCATGTGAAATGGGAGGATCAAGATTTTTTAAAATTCCTATGGTGGGAGAATGGCAACTTGGAAACCATACCATCAGTGTACAGGATGAAGGTCCATTTGTTTGGAGCATCCTCATCACCTGGCTGTGCCAATTTTGGCCTAAAACATCTGGCAGTACAAGGCCAAGGTCAGTTCAATGAAGATACTATACGCTTCATTCAGAGAAGTTTTTACGTAGACGATGGTCTAACAAGCGTTCAAACTGAGAAAGAAGCCATTTAACTTGTCAAGGAATCAAGAGAGCTTTGCTCCACTGGCAAATTAAGACTCCACAAGTTTGTTTCCAACAGGGAGAACGTAATGGCAGCCATCCCAGAAGAAGAACGAGCCACGGTCAAAGATCTAAATTTTACCACATATGGAAAGGGCTCTTGGAGTCAAGTGGCGTGTCTCATCTGACTCATTCAAATTCAGAGTTCTAGTAAAACCCAATCCATTAACAAGAAGAGGTGTACTGTCTACTATGGCCTCTATATTTGATCCCCTGGGATTCATAGCACCCTTTGTACTTTTGGGGAAGCAAATACTCCAGAACATGTGCAAAGAGAAGACTGGATGAGATGAGGAACTTCCAGAAAACCTTAGACCTCAATGGGAGTCCTGGATCAGAGACCTACCCAATTTGGCTGAAATGCAACTCGAAAGATGTTTTTTACCTCACAATTTCAGCAATGTTAAAAGGTATGAGCTTCACCATTTTGCGGATGCAAGTGTCTCTGGTTACGGTGAATGTTCTTACCTACGTGCCATCAGTGAGTGTAATAAAGTCCATTGCTGTCTGGTAATTGGAAAGTCAAAAGTTTCACCAACTAAGGTCACAACTATACCAAGACTTGAACTCTCTGCAGCAGTTGTTGCAGTTTGTACCAGTGACATGCTCCGTAATGAGCTTGAAATCCAAGATTCTTTTGGACAGATTCTACAGTTGTTCTCGGATACATAAACAATGATGTCAGACGGTTTCAAGTATTTGTATCTAACCGTATACAGAAAATCAAGTCAAGTACAAGGCCTGATCAATGGGCTTATGTTGCCTCAGAGGACAACCCAGCAGATCATGCCACTCAAGGTTTGACAGCAGAGAAACTCAAGACCTCAAACTGGTTCGCAGGACCAAAGTTTCTTTGGCAAAAGGAACTACCTTGTAGAGAACTCAAGGTGGGAGAAATAAAGAAAGATAATCTCGAACTCTGCAAGGCTCTTTTTTGTAACACTAAGGCAAGGGAAAAGGGACCGTTACTGGATCGTCTACAGAAATTCTCTGATTGGTCAAGGGCAGTTAGAGCAGTTGCCAGACTGACAAGACTAATCAAAGAATACAAAGGTGTGAAGCAAAGAACCAATGAAAATACAAGCCTAGAGGAAAAGAAGCAGAACTTGCTTTATCACTACAGGATACTACTGTACTCTTCACTGCTTATATATTTTTGCCATAGTTTCATCTGGTTTTTCACGATTTCATGTGTTATTTGTGTGTGCGTGTATGTGTGTGTGCTAGAGAGAATGAGAGAGAGCGAGCACGTGCGCGAGAGAGGGCTTATATTGTGATTTGTCCAAGGTTACTAAAGCCTGGCTCAATACTACTAATAAAAAATATTTCAATGTAACCCATGGGTCTCAATCACAAAATCAGCCAACGCTGTAAACAGATGACA
>JAOVVA010024278.1:0-16079 GCA_028565275.1 Leiocassis micropogon
GGGCTAAAAACCCTGTTGAGGCTCCTAGATGTTTGCAAGGACGTCTGGCAGTATTTCCAATCGTGTGAGGTCTGCCAGAGCATCAACAGCCAGGGTAAGGGAACCAGTGGCTTCCGGATATCGGTCACGCCCTTAACTCCGCCCCTCAGGAAACCATGGGGAAAACCTCAGCGGAGCTACAGTACCACTTGGCAGACCTCTCCAGGGACCACCGGCTCGGGCTACCAACCAACCACCCACTCCAGACCAAGCAACATCCCCTAACATGAACCTAATGACCACAGTAGAAAAAGATATCTAACAACCAAGAAGTCAGCAAGCCAAACAAGCTCCCACTGTTCCCGGCAGAACGAGGCGCCAGAGCTACCGGGTGAGCTGGTTTGGCAACAGGCTCAATCTTTTCCCATCAATAGTTTCCTGCTAAGCTAGTGCCCAGGTGGGAGGGTCCAGCGAAAATTAAAAACAGAAAAGAGCCAATAAATTACACTGTGTCTTGGGGCAACCCACAAAACCAAGAATGTGGTTGATGTAATGCGCTAGTATGGTCACACTCCTCACACGCCAGAGTCTGGGGGGGGAGGGGTCTATGTAGCGCAGCCACATAATGGGTAACAAACTGAACCCGATATGACTTTTGTCCCAAAAGACTGTGTTTTGGTTCCAGGGTTAAGCTCTCGTGAGCATGCGCGGCTACAGCACAAGGGAATTCCGATGATGTGTCGGGTCATGGGGTCCGGCATTAAAGAGGACCCGCAAAAACGACTCGAGGGGGAGAGTATGAGGAGACAACGCTGTTATTGTGACAAGAGAGAGCGAGATTGCCATGGATCATCCCATTCGCTGGATTTATCCTTACCGGATTCAGTCACTAAACCTCTTGTTCAGTTTTTGTGCTCTCCTACAGAATCCATCATACCGGTGAGACCGAGCCAACTCTCCCGCAACACACACTCAAACACCCTCAGTAATAACCCGGGCTCATTTTCTTCCATGTACACACACACATCCATTTTTGTATATATTTTGTATATATTGTGGGTTTTTTTGGTGCACCTTTTTGGTTTTGTTTATCACTTAATACACTGTGGGTTTTGGTTGAACTGTTTTTGTTTGTCTTTTCATATTCCGCTAGGCCTACACCACACCGGAAGATTCTAGACAGTTTAAATTAAAATAGGTTCAAATTTTTTTACACATTATTACTGTAAGTTTGCTTTTTAATTCGCATGTACAGTTTAATACATTTTTATTGCTTGTTGCTTTATTTATGTTTCAGTTTTGACACTTGTATTTAATTGATTTTATTTACTCCTTAGTGGAAATCAGATTTTCAAATATACAGTTTAAAATATAGTATATGTTTAGTTGTATTTTATTTCCACTTAAATTCCAATGTAAGTCAGTAATTAACAAATGATATTTGTAAAACATAAACACACACATACACACACATACATACTGTACGTTTAGTTTATTTACACTTCTAATTTTATTTTTTATTTTTATTTTATTTGCCTTCCACTCTATTACAGTTTTAGAAATCTTTACATTTATAATGCACATGTATATTTCTTATCTTATTTTATTAACAAATTTTTACTAATTTTCAAGTCATTTAATGTACAGTAATTTATTCTTCCCCATGTGTATAGTTTAAAATTATATTTTAATTGTTTGTCTTTATATATATATATATTTTACATTTTCACTGTATTTGCCACTTTGTTTACACTTCAGTGTGAATCAGTATTTCACTTTTAAATCCACAGTTTAAAAATTATTTTAGTTTTCGTTAAATAATGAAATAATGTTAAAGATTAGTTGTTTATTTAAATTTTTGTTTCAACTGTCAGTAATTATTTAGCAAATAATATTTTGGAAAAAAATGTACACTTATACTTGTATATTAATTAAACATATTTTTAATGTTACTTTTATATAAAGACCTCTGTAAGTCATTTTTCACACATACTACATCTGTAGTTAATTACAATAAATCAGTGTGTCATTTTTATGTAGGGTTTTATGGATAAATTTTTGAGAAATCTTAAAATTAGGTTCAGGAGAAGCGTTCAAAAATCCAGAAGGATGCCTCTTAATAAAATTCCCATGCACTACGGAAATTAATGTTCTCTGTTTGATAACGCTTGAAGGACACTCAGTGAGACATTTCACTTTCAGTCTTGGTGTAATCTATTGTTAAACTCCCTGCGCTGTCCTTCGTACATTTGATTAGCTCTACACAATAACACCCTCTTAACTTTTAAAGGTCTTTAGAAGGATTTTGAAGTTGTGTTCTTGTTCTTGCTATAAAACCCTGTGTAGAAGTGAAAGTGTTTCTGATCATTAACCACCAGGCTGAACGTCCCGGCACTGAGCTGAGTGAGAATGTCTTCTAACACCGAACACGACACCGTTATTTTAATGGTACCAGACCTTAAGCACTGGTCTGCGCTTTTAACTCAGGTGACAAGGAGACAAGAAGCTTCTCAGAAATCCCCGCTATGACATTTCAAACACTTTCACCTCTGCGAAGAAGGAGCGCAAGGACAAAGCGACTCCCAGAGCGAGGGCTCTGAGTCACTGCGCTCGTGGCAAGGTGGTGTGGATCGTCCACGACTACAAAGGCAAATTCAGTCCTGGCTTGACGGTAGGAGATTCACTAGATGAGCTCTAGCACTTTTAATCTTTTTCTTCGGTCCTGACGCTCAGAGTGAGGAAAGTTCTGCCTGCACCTGCACACTCCTGCTCCTGTTGTTATTGTGTATGTATTGTGTATTTATAAATATTTTATTCATATCTTATATACAGTATATATATATAAGATATGTATAAAATATATTATATATATATATAGGGATTATAGATATCATAATATATATAGGGATTTTCTCCCTATTGTGACATCATACAATGCAGTATAGAATAGTGTGACATATGATTTTTTTAAATACAACATGAATATTCAATATGATGAAAATTTAAAACAGGTTACATCGGCAAAGCAACAGCACAGATAGACACGATTCTGCTCAATGTCTGTCATGTCATGAGATGAGTAATAGAACACATTAAGATGGTTTTTGGAATTTTTGTTAGTCTGTTTGTTTGTGCACACATCACGTAAAAACTACTGAAGGAATTTTAATGTGGTGTATTTGGCCGAGCTTGAGGTAACACATAGCCTTTCTTTAATCGCAGTCGGCCTGCGGGAAGAGAAGATATGCTACTTTGAAATTTACAGTAAATGGAAAACACCCCTACTGTATACAGTATCATATAAGGCTTTTTATGGATGTTTTCGGTTGTTTCTGTGACCAAAATAATAATATGCTCATTTTAAGAGTTCTACATTTTTGCGACGTCATTTCCATTTACAGTACCTATAGCGTTAAAATGTACACAGTATAAAACTATGATAAATGATGATAAATTTCGTCCTATCTGATGTATCCAAAAAAACTCAGATGCACCGGGTGATGCCTGACTTGTGCTGTGATGCCAGAATGCATCTTGAGGTTTAAGGGTTTTTAACTGCTATTCTCCAAACCATCCAGACTCTAAACCACTCGCTACATGCTAATCCACTTTATCCAGGATAAGTTTTACATTACACAGAAACCTAAATGCTATTACAATTTGCACCACGTCCGATCAGACCTTTAGAAAGAACCATTGTGCAGGACTCAAGTCTCCATCCGGCATTTCATTCTATTTATTTATTTATTTTTGCTCCATCAGATTTCTCTTTCTGAAATAAATAAAACTGTATAGAGCAAAACATTGTGTGTTTGTATACAGTTTGTATACAAGTCCTGTCTGCTTTCAATCCTCTCATTTTTTTTTTTTTTTTGTCCTTACCCTCTGGCGTATTTTCTGTTCACAAAGGCCAGGGTAAATACACAGATGTAGGCATGTGTGCGTTTCATTGTGCGTCCGTTCCCTCTGAGGCTCGGACGCAGAGTCTAATCTTGCATTCACAGGATCAGTGGACCTTCTAGATAAAGCTCAAATGAACAGCCTTGGTATTCACAAAGCAGCATTTGAGTCTTCACACGTACACGCTCACACACACACGGCCAAGGCTATGCTTGTTCATAATAGTTCTCAGTGGGAGCGTCTCTCAGGAGAACTGTCAAAAAACAGCAGTGAGGAACAAAGCCATTGTATGTTAATGCTGCACAACGCTAAAGGAATTCATTTTAATGAAAATATGAGAATGTCATGTGATAGAGACAACAAAGGGGATAGCTACACACACACACACACACACACACACCTCATTGCTTTAATGTTTAATTGAACTTAATTCCTTTTAGAAAAAAATTAATCCATCACATTTATTGTGCACTGAACATTAAGGAATGCTACAATTTAGGGGCGTGGCCTGTTATGTAGAAAGAGTAATATAATCTAATAATTTTACTGTTATAGTAACTTTTCAACATTCATAAAACTTTAATTTAACCTTAATCTTTAATGGATTATAGTGACGATAAATCACGATAAAGTAAATAGTAACTGAAATAAACATTCTAAATTATATTATAATAATGTAATAAATTATATTTTAAAGCCCAAACTTTTGGACATGCCTGTAGCTGCTATAACGTAACTAACGCCAGGGAGCAGATAAACAGTTTAACGTATTTGTTCTTTAATGAAATCGAACTTGTGATAAATAATTTACATAATTATAAATTTTTAATTTTTAAATAATTAAATTTGGCAAAGCAAGAGTAGCTCCGCCTCATCAGACCACCGTCAATGTTAATTACACCGTTAATTACTTTCCTCCAATGATATCACAAGAGGACATAACCTCGAAATTGTTAGAAGACCTTTGCCATAGTGTGATTTATGTGGGTGGGGCCAATTTAAGTAGGTTGAAGTTCCAAACTTTTGCGCTAGATTAAAAAAAAAAAAAAAAAAGTTGTACGCATACTGCAACTATGAATCTTATTTAGAATAAAGATATTGATGTAATGGGAAAAGAATCCTAATTACACCAATGCCGCTAATCATAACACACAAATAACGTCTATATTTATTTCACACAGTATTAGTAACTTGAGCTCGCCTTCTGTGGAAGTTCTCCATGTTCTCCGTAACAACCAGCTCCACTGCACCGATTCATTAAAAAAAAAGTACAGTGAAGATGTCAGCACTTTTATTTCGATGCCTCCTCCAGTCTCATGAAATGCAACAGGCAGCCGCTGGCCAAGGCGCTTCCTCATCTCACTCTGACATGACGACACTTCTAGCAACGGCGAAGCTCACTGAGCTAAACTGGCCGCGGTGGAACATTCTGGAAGATAAAAGATCATTGCAGGGCTGTGTCCCGAATCTAATTTAATGCCCTATTAGTCTTAGATGGCGGTGATTTTTAAGAGCTACAGAGGAACCTGTAAGGACTACTTCACAATGCTGTCGATGTTAGCGCTGACCTTAAGCATCTGTTAAAGAATAAAGTGCCTTTGAGGAAAAACAAAAGAAATATCCTTGAGCTACAGAAGCTATTTCACCAAATAAAAACCCTGATCCCCCTGATCAATAAAACATTGAGTTCTCGCATGTTAGTCCGTTTAAAACATAGCAACACTATCAGCTCGCTAGTTAAAGTAACAGTGACGCTAATTGTAAAATCACTACTCATCTCTATATCACAATAACTTCACACAAAACTGCTGAAAGAAAAAGACTAATAGAGTCAATGCTAGCAAGCTAGTGAAACCTAATCTCAAAATTAACCAGAGCTAGCCTTTCATGCAAAAGCTAAGCTAATGAATAAAAGTCATCTCTTATGACATGAAAGAACAAAATTACAGAAGTTAACCAAGTAAGCAACAGCAAAGCTAATAAAAAAAAAAAACTAGTCAGAGAAAGCTAAGGTACTGTAGTAAGTGGAAGCTTAATGAGAACTTGATGAGCGAATCCATATGGAAAAGGCAAAGAAACCCAAACCAACTAACCTACAATCACGAGTTAATCTAACTTAATGAAAAACAACTAAGCTATCCAAGCAAACAAAATTGAAGCATGTTAGCAAAAGCTAAGTTTGTAACCAACAGCTAACCAAGTAACCTAGCAAGAGGTGCTCAACTAATAACCAAAGCTACCCTATTACAACAGTGCCAAAGAAGCTACAGTGCTAAACGAGTGTGTTAGATTTTGTAGTGTGTAAGAGGTGTGCTGAGGGGGAATCAGTCAAGCTACTTATTAAAATATTTTAGGCCACGCCCCCATCGCTACGGCTTTTTATCACATCACATGTCTAACAGTCGGGTTCTGTGACACTTTAAGTGTTTTCGTGTTCATCAGTGTCATGTGGTGTTGTGATGTAAGTAATAGTTGTTGGATTTTGCTCGTTTGTTACTGACTCACACGGCAAATGACCTGTCAAGACTTCAGAAATGAAAAATGCCTCATGCTGTTTAGATTAATTTTCCTTCTTGTACGGAAAAGATGATTGATATTCAGTGTTTCCGGTGAAACTGTGCATTATTTCTTTCTTCTGTTTTATAACATGTTCATCTAAAATGAAAAATAGATAGTTTCTGTCTCAATCAGTCACTATGAGGTGGTTGTGCCCTCTAATTATTCAGCACTAGTAAAGGAGGTGTGGCCAATGTGGCCAGTGAAGGAGGTGGGGCCAGTGTGCCTTTGGTTAAAGTTAAAGAGACATGGCTTATCAGCCTGTCTGACTCCAAGGAGGCGTGGCCAGTGTGCCTTCAAACTTGTGAGTGCCCAATGTGTCATTAGTGCTAGTTAAGATTCAATTATTTGTCACATGCACTTTACAGCACAGTAAGATTATTATTATTAATTTTCTGCATATCCCAGTTTAGAAGCTGGGGTCAGAGCGCCGTGTGAGAGCGCAGGGCCAATCAGGACACAGCGCCCCTGGAGCAGAAAGGGTTAAAGGCCATCCTCAAGGGCTCAACAGCGGCAACTTGGCAGTCCCAGGGCTTGAACCCCCAACCAGAGCCTTAACTGTTTGAGCCACCACTGCCTCACTTGAGAGGTGTACTGTATGTGCTGTCAATCCTGGTTAAAAGAAGGAGTGGTCCATGTGCCTTCAGTCCAAGTTAAGAGAAGGCATGGACTACTGTATGTCCCTTTGGCTCTACACTGTGTTCCATTCCACAATGTACTTTAAAGCGTGATCCCTACTTTGTGCGCCCTGTGCAAGGAATGTCGTTAAGGTGATTAAAGGGGAACTTGACAAAATTCCAATATTTGGAAGAACCAAAGAGTCACCAACACAAAGGTCACTTCCTCTGTGCGTTAGCCTGGTAACATAAGTACCTCAAACACCTGTTGCTGATACCGTAGGCATTAAATTCTACTGAAATGAAATATTTAATTTTTACTAAAACAAAAACTGATACCATTACATTGACATTTGGACATTCGGCAGATGCTCTTATCCAGAGCATCTTATCCAGAGCATATTACACAAGTGCTTGAAATTTCCATCATTGCATAGATCCTTACACTGGTTCACCTGGTTACTAAGTTTAAGTACCATTAGCCAAACCCCTCACCCCCTTCCTAACAGGGGTGATCCAGGGTGTTTGACCCAAATACCTTAGAAACAGATAAGTGTTTAGTTCCAATTTAGATTTTTGAAAAAAAAGTATGCTGGTAAAATATGTATAGCTCATGAATTCATTATTTGATTAATCTACAAAATATACAGAGAAATATTTATCTTCTTTCTTATTGGATTATTTTATTATTATTGATTATTTTATGATTATTAGCCGAATAGTAATAATTTACTCTCACTCACTCATCGTCTATACCACTTAATTATGTAAATAGGGTCACGGGGGGCCTGGAGCCTATCCCAGTAGACTTGCACAAGGTGGGGTACACCCTGGACAATCTATTACAGGGCACACAGACACTCACACATTCTGGCCAATTTGGGAATGCCACTTAGCCTAATATGCATGTCTTTGGAGTGTAGGAAAAAACCAGAGTACCCGGAGGAAACCCACCAAGCACGGGGAGAACATGCAAACTCCATGCACACAGACCCGAGGCGGGATTTGAATTCTGACCCTGGGGATGCAAGGCGACAGTGCTAACCACTAAGCCATGTGCCGATTTATTGATTGATAATACTTTTTAAATTAAATGAAAATTTACATTAATCACAAATTCTTATTACGTCATATTAATATCATGTTGTTCCCGAAAATAACGATAATAAATAGATGAATCCCTTTTTGAGCTTCATTTTTTTTCCACGCTCCAGCAAGGCGCAGTGACTGATGGGTGATTTTTCATGTCCACGTCCGGTGAAGTGATGAAGTATTGTTCACTTGTTCCCTACACCGCACTAAGTTCCCTTTCAACTGAGCAGTTTCACTCCCTGCGGTTTGGACTCAAACTTAGCACGGCAGAACACCCTGTGCAGTCCACTTCGCAGGGAACTACTTGCCGATCGGAGCGCAGCTCGAGTTAACAGAAGCCGTTGTCTATGTCTAGGTCAGACCTAGTTATGAGAAGGCGTGGCCTATATGCCTTCAGTCCTAGTGAAGGAGGTGTGGCCACAGTGCTTGTCAGGTGCAGTAAAGAAGCCATGGGTTTGTCTGTCAGTTTGAAAGCAGGGGGCATTGCCACGGATTTACGAAGAAGAAGTGCCCTGTATGCTTTCAGTAACAGTAAAGACGACCTGTCAATCAACTTAAAAGGGGTGTGGCCTGTATGAATTCTAATAATGGAGGCGTGGATGCTCACTTCTCATAGCTACCACTGCTCTATTTTATTTTTCTTAAATAATATATTAACTCAAAATGTTGTTGTAATAAATCATTGCCTGCTTGACAATTATGTTCAATGCACATGATTAAGTATTATATTACTGTATTATGTCTTCATATGGCACTGACTCTCAGTCAGATGATTATATTAGCTGCAAAGCCTGAATATTAAATCGAACGTACCAGCCGAGATTCTGGAGACTTTATCGGAACTTCAGCAGGACGCGGTGTGAAATAAACGCTAAAACGCTCTTCACTTTCCTCCCGGGCAGCACGGCGTCCTGATCCGTCCCTCTCCAGCAGTGTAAATCTGCAACCTGTCAGTGTGTCAGTGTGTGAAGCGTCCTGACCCTCAGGTGCCGCAGTCACATCGACAGAAAAGGACAGAAAAGCTGCAGAACTCGTCGACGAACACCTGGACACATCTGTCACGGCTGACCTCCCGTCACAGCGAACAGCGAGCCGACATGAGAAAGTGTCTGATTAGAGGCAGAGCGTGACTCGTCTGTGAGTGTTCTGATCCGCTCCGCTCCGGACACCGACAAGCTGTTTCCTCCTGAGTGGAAGAGGAGAAGCAGTAGAATCCAAACCTACCTGTGTCTGTTTCTTTATCTGCCTCTGCATCTATCCACCTATCTTTCTCTCTTTTTTTTCCGTCCCTGTGTCTATTCCTGTGTCTATTCCTCTGTCCATCCCTCAGGAGCTCGTCTCGGGTAAATCGGTGTCCAAAGGTCTCGGAGATACGATCTGGAAAAACACGCTGCGGCTTTCACACACGTCCCGCCTCCATTTGCTCCTCTTACTCACTCTTTACTGTTCTCTCCCTCTCTCCCTCTCTCTCTCTCTCTCTCCCTCTCTCTGTTTCCCCCCTCGCTGGCTTTCTGCCTCTATGTGTTTCTCGCCGACTCTTTCTTTATTTATTTCTACTCTCATTATCACTTGATTCCTTTCTGTTTCGCTCTCTTCCCCCTCACCCTCTCTCTCTCTCTTTCTCTCTTTCTCTTTCTTCCTCTCAGGCTGTTTTCTCTCTCTGTTTCTCCTTTACTCTTCCCTTATTAATGTTTTTCTCATTATCTTTCTATTTCACTCTGTTTATCCCTTCTTTTCCCCCTCTCTCTCTCTCGCTCTCTCTCTCTTTCTCTCTCCCTCTCATTCCCTTTCTCAATCCCTCTGCATCTATCTCTCTGTCTGTTTCAATCCTCCTCTTCTCCCATCTCTATCTCTATCTTTTTCTCTCTTTTTTGCTCTGATCAGTTTTCCCTGCTGTCTCTCTCTCTCTCTCTCTCTCTCTCTTTCTCCAGCTTTATGTCCCCTGTTTCTCTCCTTCTCCTTCTTTAATTATTTTTCTCTCATTATCTTTTGATTCCCCTCCGTCTCTCTCCTTTTCAACCCCTTCCTTTCTTATTCTTACTCAGTCTCTATATCTTACTTTCCCCTCTCTTTATACCTCTACATCACTGTGTCTTTCTTTACTGCTCTCCATCATCCCCGTCCCTGTTCTCTCTCTCTCTCTCTCTCTCTCTCTCTCTCTCTCTGTCTCTCTCCAGCTCTCACCATCTCTGTCACGTCCTCTCAGTGACTCTTATCCTTTCTTACTCTGTCTATTTTCCTTTCCTTAAACGGTCTACCCCTCCTTCTCAGTGTCTATCACTCTTTATTTTCCCCTGTCTCCATTTTTCCTTATCCCTCTTTCCTAGCAAATTGAAACTTATTTTTCCTTTTTTTTCTCATCCTTTATCCCCCACTTTCCTTTTCTTACTTTTAACAATTTTATTCTTGACCTTTATCCTATTCTCTTTTTCCCTTACCCCATTCTCTCCATCCCTTTCCCTTTCCTCTCTCTTTGATCTGAGCGCTCTGAACCCACTACTGAGTGCAGTGTCAAAGAGGGATGGACTTTGTGTGTGTATGTGTGTGTGTGTGTGTGTGTGTGTGTGTGTGTGTGTGTGTGTGTGTGGCCGCTTGGCACTGTTACACTGTGTAGTGTAGGGACGGAGGTGGACGTGGGTGTGCTATCTCCTCAAGAATCTACAGATTATAAATCAGAAGCTCAGAACACACTCACACACACACACACACACACACACACACACTTGTGTCTTGAGGGTTTATTTGTGTGCGTTAACCCCAAGAAAAATGGAAACTTGCCATAAAAGGACCCTCTTAGGATTTTTCTCACAGACATCACACTAGTGTGCATGTGTGTGTGTGTGTGTGTGTGTGTTTGTGTGTGTGTGTGTGTGTGTGTGTGTGTGTGTATGTGTATGTATTTGTATTCAGCTCTGCAGCCAGCTATAACCTCATGGGGACTAAAGACGAAAAAATCTGGTCCCTATAAATATTTAGGAGACACAGTAATCAGGAGCCTTATGCTCATTGTGGATTCAATGTGTGTGTGTGTGTGTGTGTGTGTGTGTGTGTGTCTGTGCATGCGTGTGTGTGTGTGTGTGTGTGTGAGAGAGAGTAATTTTGGGATCATTCCCAAATACAGCAATAAATACTCAACAATTTTAAGATGAGCAGAAACACATCTGTCCTCTTGCTGTGTTTATGAGTAAATACCATCACCACTGTACAGCAATTACATAATTAATTAGTGTGTGTGTGTGTGTGTGTGTGTGTGTGAGAGAGAGAGAGAGTGTTTGTTCCTCTTTTCATCTTTTTTCTCACCTGCTTTCCCTTTAATTTGTCACACATTTGTAGATTATAAAGGCAGAAACGTCATTATGGGGACCAAGACAATTATAAGGACATCCCATAATTATAACAGTGCAAGTGTGTGTGTGTGTGTGTTTGCTTTATATTATAACTGCAGAATCTCTTCCTCCCTCTTCCTTTCTTTCTTTTTGATACATCTGTACATGACAAGGTGAAAAAAGACGTAACGGGGACCAAAGTTGCAGTTTGTAAAAAATATGTGTGTGTGTGTGTGTGTGTGTGTGTGTGTCTATGTGTGTGTTCCTCTTTGAATCTCTTTTCTCACCTGTTTTCTCGTTAATTTATGTTTGTATATGTATTGTCATTATGAGGACCAAGACCCTTATGAGGACATGCCATAATTATAACAATACAAGTATGTGTGTGTTTGTTTTATGTTAGCTGTAGCATCTCTTCCTCCTGCTTCTTTTCTTTATTTGATTTGTCACACGCCTGTACATGATGAGAAGTATAAAGACGTAACAGGGACCAAAACTGCAGTTTGTGAAACAAAATGTGTGTGTGTGTGTGTGTGTGTGTGTATTTATAACCTGCAGCATCTTTTTCTCTTACCTGCTTTCTACCCATGACTTGTCACACGTTTGTACATTATGAGGACACAAAAGACATAATGGGGACCTACATCTCAGGTTGTGACAAGTAGAGTGTGTCTATGTTTGTGTGTGTGTTCATTTTTTCATCTTTTTTCTCACCTGTTTTCCCTTTAATTTGTCATGTTTGTACACTATGAAGGCAGAAACGTCATTATTGGGACAAAGATAATTATGAGGACATGCCGTAATTATAACAGTACAGGTCTGTGTGTGTGTGTGTTTGTCAATGTTCTACTGTATATTAGCTGTAGCATCTCTTCCTCCTGCTTCTTTACTTTCTTTGATTCATCACATGTCTGAATATGACAAGGAGAATAATGGCGTAATGGGGACCAAAGTTGTGGTTTTTGAAAAAAATGTGTGTTTATAAACTGCAGCAACCCTTTTTTCTTACCTGCTTTCTTCCCTTGATCTGTCACAAGTTTGTACATTATTTTTTTTAAAAAGTCATTATGGGGACCAATACCAATATGAAGACATGTCATAATTATAACAGTACAATGAACAGGGTTGTTCATGAACGATTCATTCTTTTTGATTGAGTCTTTAACGTGACTCAGAAGAACGAATAGTCTCAGAGAGTGATTCATTCATTTTCTACTGGGCGCGCATTCTTAAGTCATCACAAAACCTCCATAGGTTATGTACAGGAAACAGAAATGAGTAGTTACCTTTGAGTCTTTTGGTCTGAGTCGTTTGTTCTTTTGTCATGTGACTCCCATAGACGCTATGCGGTGCAATAGATTCAAAAGAACGAACGCCTCGGACTAGAAGATATGAGAGGTGAGCTGCTCATTCTGTTTATTATAATAGGTCCATGGCTGCATTGTAATATTTTTCATTACTGGAACTAAAGCCAAAATTTGTGTATGTAGACGTGTTGGGGGTCTGTTTACTGAAAATGTAACATTTAATTTTATTTCTGGTCAAAAGAACGAAATGAACATAAATGACTCAAAAAGATCAGTTTATTTTGATCTCTAAAATGAGTCACCAAAATGATCTTCCCATCACTAGTGTGTGTGTGTGTGTGTGTGTGTATGTGATGGCCGTGTGTGTGTGTTTGCTTTATATTAACTTTAGAATCTCTTTCTCCCTCTTCTTTTCTTTCTTTTTGATTCATCACACATCTGTTCACCATACATCTGTACATCTGTACTCTTTTCTCACCTGTTTTTACTTTAATTTGTCATATTTGTATAAGTATTGTCATTATGGGGACTAAGACCATTATGAGGACCCCCCCGTAATTATAACAGGATAAGTATGTGTGTGTTTGCTTTATATAAACTGTAGCATCTCTTCCTCCTGCTTCTTTTTTTTTGTTTTGAGATACCTTTATATGACAAGGGGAATAAAGATGTAACGGGAACCAAAGTTGCGGTTTGTGAAAAAGTGTGTGTGTGTGTGTGTGTGTATGTGTGTGTGCGTCTTTATAAACTGCAGCATCTCTTCCTCTTGCCCGCTTTCTTCACTTGACTTGTCACACGTATGTACATTATGAGGACACGAAAGACATAATGGGGACCAACATCTCAGATTGTGAGAAACACTGTGTGTGTGTTTATATGTTGATGTAAATCAAGTGTCCCTGCAAGGATAAAAGTAATGCATTATTTGTCTGGTCCTCAGAAGGAGAACAGCTTTTTTTCTTTAGATAAACAGCACACATGTAGGACGTATCCTCTGCCCTTTTCCCTTCAGGGATCTTGTGGGTTTGTCCACTGTTTAAAAATTTACTCAGGTAATATTGGGCGCAACACGTCTGAGTTGTGGTGATAAGTGACCCCTCTCTCTCTCTCTCTCTCTCTCTCTCCAAACAGGCGACTTTCATTTTTAGCACAAACGCTCCCGCTGCTTTTTAATGTTTTATTACTTTTGACGTATGGATCCTTCAATATGGGCTGACCTATTTTATAAGGAACTTGCTCTGAAAGCAATTTTCTCATGCCTACGGTGTTCTCTGTGGTGTTCATGGCAAAAATACCCACACTCACGTGCACAGATCCATATATATGTGTGAATGTGTGGCTCATGTGAAATTGCAATGCCGTGTGTGTTTAATTTCACACTAGATTTGTTTTTGCAAATTACTGATTTATACGTGCAGATAAATTCCCTTGCTGTTTATAAAAATAATAAAAATTGAGAATTCGATTCCTGGGTGTCGCTACAGCCGTCCGTAGCCGAGAGCCCACAAGATGGCCGATTGGCCATGCCCTCTCAGTGTTTGGGGGGTATGGAATAGCCGCACTCCCACATCAATCATAGCGATACTAGACCATCACAGGCATACGCGAGCTCATGCAAGCAGAAGGGACGGATATTGATTTCTCCAAGTGTGTTGCATCACTCAGTAACAGTGAACAGCAGTTCGATACAATGTGGTCAGAGCCTTCATGTCTGGAGGAGGAAACACCTTTCCTAGTTGATAGCTGTTGCTGATGGGCGTGTGGTCTAACAAGAAAGTAGGAATTGGACATAAGTAAATTAGGAGAAAATTGGGGGAAAAAAATATTTTCATGAGTTGGGGAAGAAAGAAAAAGACAGATCAGAGACATTTTGGAGAACCTAATGGGTAGGCAGGCAGTTCTGAGGACCTACAGTAATGAGTAATTAAACAAGGCTGTTTGAGCAGGTGATCAATGGACCTAGCATGTAATCAGACATATCTAAGGATTTAGTAGGTGACCAGAAAGATCAGAAGACCTCGCAGGTAATCTAACATATTACAGGAACTAAAACATAATAAGTAATTAGACATATGTTATCTCAGGACCTAGTGGGTGGGCAAACAGATCTAAAGACCTTGTGAGTAATCAGACAATTCTGAATACCTATAGCAGGTAATCAGACATACTGTATCTAAGAATTTAGTAGGTGAGCAGAAAGATCGGAAGACCTCGCAGGTAATCTGACATATTACAGGAGGTAGTAGGTAATCATACAAATCTGAGGACCTAGCGGGTAAGCAAACAGATCTAAGGACCTTGTGGGTAGTCAGATATGCACCATGATGTTGGACGAGAAGGCCCGGCCTTTAGTCTCTGCTCCAATTAATTAATCCCAAAGGTGTTCTATTGGGTTGAGGTCAGGACGTTGTGCAGGCCAATACAGTGTCCAAACTTGCTCATCCATGTCTTTATGGACCTGCGCAGTCATTTTAGAACTAGTGTGGGGTGGTTTTCCTGGAGTTAGGCTCGGCCCCTTACTTCCAGTGAAAGGAACTCATAATGCCTCAGCATACCAAGACATTTTGGATGATTTCATGCTTGTTTGGCAAGGCCCCTTCCTGTTCCAACATGACTGCACACCAGTGCACAAAGCAAAGCTCATAAAGACATGGGTCAGACATACAGTACTGTAGGACATAAAAGAGAATCAAACATATCTAAGGACCTTGTGGTTGAGCAAACAGACCTAAGGACCTTGTGGGTAGTTAGGTCTAATAAGTATTCAGATAAATCTGAGGACGTAGAAGGTGATCGTAGGACATAAGAAGTATCTCAGGACCTAGAGGGTGAGCAAATAGATCTGAAGACCTTGTGAGTAAACAGACAAATGTGAGGACCTACAGCTGGTAATCAGACATAGCTAAGGTCTTAGTGAGTGAGTTAACAGATCTGAAGACAGAGCAGATACATACTGTATGCAGCCAAATGCAGGTGATTATACATATCTGTGGACCATGAGGACAATCAGACATACAGTCTGATTCAATCTAAAAACCTAGTGGGTGTGGTGAGTGCATGCACATTAGTGATTGACAGTTTTCTGATGTGTGTGTGTGTGTGTGTGTGTGTGTGTGTGTATGTGTGTGTCTTTCTACCAAAAATGCAAAAAAAACTTTTTCACAGACATTTTTTACTCTCTCTCTCTCTCTCTCTCTCTCTCTCTCTCTCTCTGTCTCTCTGTGTCTATGTGTGTGTGTGTGTGTGTGTGTGTGTGTGTGTGTGTGTGTGTGTGAGAGAGAGAGAGAGAGAGAGAGAGAGAG
>JAOVVA010024308.1:0-16077 GCA_028565275.1 Leiocassis micropogon
GTTCTCCCCGACAGCATCACTCAGTGGGGTATTTTGGGCATTAGTGCGTCACCTAGTACAGGTAATTATGTTGAAATCTTCAATTTTTTCAAGTTCTCCTTTTCTGCCTGTTTGTCTACAGTTTTTATATTTGTCCATCAATGCCTTTATGTATTAGATTTGTCATTTAACTATGTTGGTTTGATGTTAAAAACAAATTTTTGTGCTTCTGCAGGTTTCTGCGTGGCCGAGCCATTTAACATCCGAGCATGGAAGCCGTTCTTCGTCAACCTGCGTCTTCCTCGCACCGCAGCAAGAAACGAACGTGTTGAGGTTAAGGCCGTGTTACACAACTATTTGAGCAAGGACCTAAAGGTAACTTCAGTGCACAGAGGGTTTACTATGGTTTATGCTATTATCACCACTGGCTGCCGTGTGTGTGTGTGTGTGTGTGTGTGTTGATGTGTGGGTTTGTGTGTAGGTTTTGGTGGTGCTGTCAAAGACACAGGATGTGTGCAGTGTGGCATCTACTGAGGATCATAAGCAGGAGGTGTTGGTTCGAGCTCGCTCTTCCATGCTCATCCCCTACACCGTAATCCCGCTTCAAGTAGGAGAGTTCCCCCTGCAGGTCACTGCTGTGTCAAGTAGCTTCTCAGGACGGGATGCAATCCGTAAAACTCTCCGTGTGGTGGTGAGGCTTGGGATGGAATTATTATTATTTTTTTTCAGAAAGCTTGCTTTGTAAGGTAGTATATAAATTGATTAGCTAAAAGAAGTATCAGCAATAATTTATAATGCATATACAGAGTGGGTGACAGGTAAGGCATTAAAATCTGGTAATCTATATTTCTAATATAAATTTATTGAAACAAATTGTACTTATATTTTATTACATAGGAAAATTAAAGCAAATCTTTGTTGTAGACGGCCACTTTTTCTCTGAGCCTGTGCTCATCAGCTTTGCGTGACAGGTCATTGTCTCCGGACGTAGTGTTGCACTCCTCCCTTTTACTGTACGCCACCACCACTGCACAAGAACAATGGAATTCCACACTTCATAGCGTGCTGCAACATTAGTTTGCTTCTGAACAGTTAAGCCATCTTTGTTCCTGTTGCATGTGCTGCCTCTTGTGGCCGATACCTGTACTATTGATGGAGGAAATATGAATTCCTATTTGCTATCGTCTATTTACAGACTGTTTTCATCATGACTCCAGTGATACTACCAGTTCTATAGCTGTTAAATCTTGCTTAGTTAATTTTCACCCATCCTGTAGAGCATATAGTCAAATTTTTCACTGTACAGTATATTATATCTAACATGCATATTTTTAATAGATGCTTTTGCTACATTAAATAAAGCTAGCTTATGGCATATGTTTGTGTTTTTCAATTCTTGCTTCAGTTGGAAGGTATTCAGAAGATGGACGTGAGGAGTTTTGTGTTGAATCCTGCTGAGAAAGGAGACAGCGGTGAGGACATGTGCTGTTGTTTTAATTTAGTAAGAGTCACAAAAAGTAATACAGACTTAGTGTATGTGCGTTGATGCGTTTTGTCTTCAGATGGAAATCAGCTGATTCGGGTGGATAAAGCTAAGCTGAGATCAGTGGTGCCCAACTCTGTTCCAGAAACAATTGTCAACGTCAGAGGTAAAATAATAAGTTACTTCGTAGCTTGACTGACTTTATTGAACATTTAATTTCCGTATGTGTTTAGGTAATGTGCTGGCAGACAGCATTGACAACTCCATCAATAAGGACTCACTCGCGGCGCTGATCCGGATGCCCGGAGGCTGTGTGGAGCAGAACCTGGCTAGAATCACACTGCCACTCATAGCAACTCACTATCTGGACCGCAGCTCCCAATGGGAGAATGTGGGAAGACAGCGCAGGGAGGAAGCCATCTCCTACATCAAGACTGGTAACATGGATAGATGAATAGTGTTCTTTGGAAAACACATGCAAAATGGCAGAGAAATATTAAAGGGGTTCAAGGTATAATAGTAATGTTTACAACAATTCTTAATGGCACAAATAATGTGGATCGTCTGTTCAGAAACATGCTTCCAGATTATTCCAGTGTGAGAAAAATTTTGAATTTTCAAACTTCTCTCAAGCACTCACTGAAAGTAATCTCATGACACTTGAAAACCATAACTAAACCCTGCAGGCCAGTATACCTGGGCAGAAATCCCCAGGACAGGCTCGAAGAGAAAACATTTTCCCAGTGTTGTTTTCATAATAATCTATCTTTAATTCTTTCTCAGGCTATGAGAACCAGCTTCATTATCGTAAAACGAATGACTCGTATCCACCCTATAGAAATGAAGGAACCAGCACCTGGTATTTACACAATTTTAATATCAAAATGTGAATTTATCCCTGTTCATTTAAAGCAATCAACTCCTATGTTCGTGATCACAGGATCACAGCGTTCGTGGTGAAGGTGTTCTCCATGGCTCATCCCTTCATCACGGTGGATAAGCAGCACATTTGTGGCCCACTGCTCTATCTTCTCAAATACAAGCAGCTGCCATCTGGAGCGTTCCAGGAGGACAATCCAGTCTACACCACCTCCATGACGGTGAGAGGACAGACTCCATTAAGATGTAGCTTTGCTTGTCACCTATTAATCATTATAATACTAACTAATGCTAACTTAAATGTGTCACATGTACTGTACAATACAGGACAGTTTCTTTTTTTTTTTTGGTGGATACGAGTTACAGTACAGGGACAGACATCATACAGCACTCGTGGATGAAATAGGGCCTCAGGGGCCATGCTCAAGAGCCAAACAATATCTTTAAAGCACTGATTAAATTATATCATTTATTGCAAGATTATCAGCAATCAGTAATTCTTGTAATGAAATTAAATAATAAATTGTATTACATCATATGTAGCTAATAATTGACATCAATTGAAACAGGCATACAAGGCTTTGGTTGTACTGACTGTGTATGGCTATGTATGAAAGGACTGGAATTTCCTACATTTTTGTACCTGAGCATCCAATAATGAAACTGGACTCCATATTAACTTAAAAACAGTTATATTGAATCTCCAGCCTCAGTATGACTGCAGATCAATTCCTGCTATCATCCAAATGAGAATGGGTTCCCTGTTGAGTCTGGTTCCTTTGAGGTTTCTTCCTATTGCCCTCACAGGGAGTTTTTCCTTAACACTGTCGCCCTCGGCTTGCTCATCAGAGACAATCTGACCATTTTGATTGACAATGACCATATCAAATTGAATTGAATTAAATTAAATTAAATTAAATTAAATGTGTGAGTGTGTTTTGGTAGGGAGGTCTTCAGGGAGCTGAATCAAAGGAGACTCTGACTGCATTTGTAGTGATTGCATTGGCTGAAGCTCAGAGAGCCGTTGAATGCACTGAAGAAGGACTGTTCGCAGAGGTAACATTCTCACACACAAACAGAAAGAAGTTTGTAGAAATAGTTAAAAGGTTAAGGCTTAAAATAATCTGATCAGCTTTAATGTAATCAGTGATATTATTATTATTTCAGGTTGAAGCCCACGTACATGTCTGTCTGTCTCTTTCTGTACGGCAGAACTCTCTGTCTAACTTATTTATACAAAGAAATCACATTCTATAAGGTTAAGTATCTTACGCCATGTTTACGCCAAGTTGTAATTCTTTCATTGTCAGCCAAAAACACTCCCTGTTTAAAGTTGATTATTACATCCGGCACATGACTGTCCATAACATCACTTTTACACATCATTTTTATTTGAGCGCATAACACTCTCAGTTTGGGTATTCTGCACGACCTCACCTCAAACTGCTGTGGATACGTTTGCTCTAGTGTTTATCTCATTGTTTATAGTGTTTTATCTCAAAGCCGCCCTTTACATGACTGCTTTAATTAGCAGCACAGTTTCAGAATATATGAAACAAACCGGTTTTAAACTTTCCTCAGGAAAAATAAACCTACAATGATCTTTCTATACATCTTTGAAAATTCAGTTTTCAAAAGTTTTTTGCTAGCCATGCCATGTCGCGTGCTAGTTTGTGTTTAGTGTGAATTTGAGAGCTTTGTAGGGGCATTATGGTCGTTTCTGTGTCTTTCGCATACTCCGTTTACCATAAATACACAATCACGTTGTTTTGGTTCTCTTGATTGATGTGTATAGCCACTTTGAGGGCAAAAGTACTATATTTGTCCCAAATAGCGATGGCTGCTGTGAGGTATTCTGGCACAAAATTGCTCATAAAGTTCGTTGTACTCAACATTTTGATTAATTTATGGTGCAGATTTAACTTCAGGCAGATATTGAAGGACTGGCAAAATTTCATTAAATTCTGCCTAGCCAGTTTTGCATGATGCTATGACAAAATCGGCTGGACAGACAGAGATTTTCCTGGGATTGGTCTTTGGTTCTCCAATGTTTCAAATGTAAAGATATCATTAAAAGAGCGAGTTCTGCCCAATGTACATACAAAACCTTTTTTTTTATTTATATAGATTCCTGTGAGGATTTTCCATTAACATTATCATATACAGTAGAATGGAACCTTGGATTGCAAGCGTAATACGTTCAGGAAATGTGCTTGTATATGAAAACACTTGTAAATCAAAGGGAATTTCTGCTTTTTATGTAAAAAATTATGTAAACTCAGATTATTCGTTCCACAACAATATAATATTTGTATAATACAAAATATATAGTAAAAATAAAACAAATTAACCTGCACTATACCTTTGAAAAAAAGAAATCTTGATAGATAAGTGTTTCCATTAGTGTTGGTGCACGCGCTGTGTATGTTTGTGTGTTTGTGCATGCAAGTGCTGTGTATATGTGCGCGCTGTGTGTACACGCGTGCACAGATGATTATACCAGTAAGAGACGTGCAAGAGAGAGAAAAACCATTAGGTCAGTTGTGATCGCGTGACGCTCGACAGCAAACAAAAAGCATGATACTCGGTACTCGTAAACCAAGAGTTATTCGTTTTTCAAGTCAAATTTTATTCAAAATCTGTTCGTTTTGCAGAACACTTGCAAACCGCGTAACTCGCAATTCGATGTTCCACTGTATGTTGTTATAATTTGGAAGCATAAACACTGCTTTTATTCTATTGTCCTTATGCTCATGGAGGTTTATTAGGAATTTTTGACTCTACATTATTCTTTGCAGGTGAACTTTTCTAAAGCAGAATACTACCTGAAAAGACGATTTCAATACCTGCGCCGGCCGTATTCTGTCGCAATTGTATGTTATGCATTGGCTCTGAGCAATCATAACTGCACAAAGAGCGTGTTGATGAAATCGGCATCGCCAGGTACTTTCACATACAGTACTTGCATACATAAAGTAGTTACACAACATCTATGCACTTGCTGTATATTGATTTATATATCTGCAGCATTATATAAGCCATATAAAGAGCTTCATCTGAAACTTTTCTTTGTCTGCCTTTTGAACTCAGATCACACACATTGGCCGGACGCAGACAATGATTTGTTTACACTAGAGGCCACAGGTTATGCACTGCTAGCTCTGCTTAAAGGAGGGCATCTTCAGGAGGCGGGTGCACCGTTTAAGTGGCTAAATCATCAGCGAAGGATAGGGGGAGGATATGGATCCACACAGGTATCAATTACTAATTGCTTGCATCTTTTTTTTAAGTATAGTTTTTGATGTAAAATGGGGTTGTCTGTATACTGTACTGTGAAAAAATCTTGAGTCCCCCACATTTCGTCATAGTAAATTAAATTAAGTGAGTAAGATTAAATTAAAGAAATGGGAACAAATGTTGTAATGTGACAGGCTGCAAAGTGCTTAAAGATACAATTTCAAGATTTGTTTATTTTATTTGTAAATTTTGAATTTGTTTATTAAACAACCTCAACAGCAACCTCATTTCCCCTCTCATCTGTTCCAACCACTCAGCATCACCAGTAATTCTTGCCTGATCGTCTGTCATCATCTGTACCTGTTTCTTACATGTTTTTTTTTTTTATGCTTGAATGATTCATACATCACTGTGTAGCTTAACAAACAAAGAACATTCCTCTGAAACTGCTCAGGTACAGGCAGTGGTCGAATTGTAAAAAAAAAGTCAAGGGGATGGTCTAGTCAAGTATTTAGTATATGTATAGCTATAACTAACCATACAAAATGATTGTGAAATATGTCAAATTTTTAAGAACAGATTTATTAACAAAATATAAGCTTAATTAAATCAACCTGCAGCCATCAAAACAAAACACATGCATTTAAACATTCAATTGTCAAAAATATCATTTGATCCTTTCCATGGCTTTCATGGGGAGAAGAGTAGAATAAAAATCTACATAAACATTAGTATTGAAATAATTTAATTTAATAGTATTGTACAGTAGTTTTGTATGAGTCTCTCTCTCTCACTCACACACACACACACACACACACACACAAATAATCAAATTAATATTATGGCATTTAAAAATCATTTTGACCCTTTTGTACTTAAGCATGTAGGTGAAGCCACAATGTCTAATGAAAAAACAAAACCTCTTCTTTAAATTGAAAATGAAATTACAGAAATCAGTTAAAGAACTTGTCTTTTATAATCATTAAAGCTGTCAGTCATTTTGAAAACTTCTGTGTTAAACTGAATCCTTTGTTTTCATCGTGTCTCAGCTGAGAGGACTTTTGCGTCTGTATCATACCTTCAGTTCTCTTCTTTTTGAAATATGTCAAAAGCTGTGCTTGAACTCTTCTCTTGGCCGTTGTAAAAATGCAAACAGTGCCAAAAATGAGGCAAACTTGTGTAAGCTTGTGAGCAGCGCTCAGGGGGCATCCCCCACATCCCCCACATCCCCCTTAAATCGAGCCCTGAAAATGAAAATGCCAATTTTCAGGAAGCCTGGAGAACTGGTCCTTAGAACTACATTAAAATACAAGAAAGACCATCCTTTTGCAAGCAAAATATAAAGAAATGGGACATTGTATATATCTAGCAGTACAGGTGGCACTTTCTTAATATGTGGGATGTGAATGATTTTTTCTCGCTTAGTCCACCATAGTGGTACTGCAGGCTCTGTCAGAGTACCTGGTGAAGAAACCCCCGCCAGCTGACAGGAGCCTGAAGGTGACACTCAATGTTCCCGGTAGCTCCGAAACTCACTGGGCCTTCCCCAGACAACTGGCTCATGTAGCACGCTCTTCTAAGGTTGGTACTTTTTAAACTCAGTCTTTCTTTTACTTTCTCACTCACTGTTTTCCCTGCCTTCCTTCCTTTTAGATATAAAGTAATGTTTTACATTAGATTATTGTAATAACTAACTGAACTTCTTATATTTCCTTTGACCTTGACACTTTCAAACTAATAACTATAAGTTTATATATCATAATATAATAATGTTTTCATCAGCTTTTAGTGTGTGTTCTTTCTATGTTTTCCTATGTGACATTTTCTGTCTGTTCATAAAGCTCATTAGCGCTGTACATGTTAAATTTTTTTCTGTATCACACAGGTGGCTACAGATAAGGACTTCACAGTGATGGCCTCAGGAAGTAGTCAGGGCATATTGGAGGTATGTTCTACAATAGCCATAAAGGCTAATTTTTGCCTGCAATTTTGTTTGATTTTCATTCTTTGTCTCCCTCTGCAGGTGGTGACTGTGTACAATGAGTTGCCGGATGTCCACGAGCAAAGCTCCTGTAATGGTTTTGATTTGAATGTTTCTATTAGCGAGAGCAACGGTAAGTTTTTCCTTGAGTAGACTTTAACTTGCCTTCTATATGCAGCTTCATTAGACTAGACCACTCCAACACTGACCTAAATGCATGCTCTCTCTGATATTCTCTCTGTGTGAGAATAATGATATTAGTCAAAAGTTTGGACACAGATTTATTTTCTACATTCTAGAAAAACAATACTGGATTTCTTTCAAAACCATAAAAATAACACACATGAAATTAGGTAACAACATCAAAAGTCAGTTGTTGTTTTAAGACATGAAAATCAGTAATTCTGGAACAGTTCTTGCAAGAACAGTATTGTCAAGTGCATTTGCAAAACACATCAAGCACCATGATGAAACTGGGTCTCATGAAAACCATCCCAGGAAAGCAAGATCAAAACTTACCTCTGCTGCAGAGGAGAAGTTCATTTAGAGTTACCAGCCTCAAAGATGCTTTGGATGCTGTCAGCATTGTTTTACAAAGTAGAAGGCAATAAAATTCAGCAAAGACCATGCAAGTACGTAGAAGGAAGTACCAGTCAGAACTTTGTCCAAAGTTTTGACTGGTAGTATAATAATTAGGTTACATAAATAGAAACAGATAATGGTATCGAGCATTGATCCGATATGTTCATTTTTTTAATGCTCTATTATGACATAACGTATAGCATGATGTAAATTAAATGAAGACATAGAATAACAACCTGGACACAAATTCAAGATTAATGATGTAACTGCATACTATAGAAGTTGAAAATGAGTAGAAAGAGAATTTCTCTTAACATTATGTGTGTTACAGAGAAACCTCCAGCTGAAGTAGAAAAGGTGTATAAACTCAGTATTAGTGTAAGGTAAGATATTCACTTTTAGATGGTTTCCGAGTAAGAGTCCTGTGTACTGTATTAATTGGAACATGTTTTATTAGAGCTCTGGCGCAGTGGCAGGTGCGCATGACTGTGTTGGACATCAATTTGCCTACTGGCTTTGAACCAGAAAACTCTGACCTGGAGCTGGTAAGTTTCTGGTGATTCAGTCTGTATGGTTGCAGAATTGTACAAAATATTGTCTTATCGAGCAATGCCTAAGGTCAAGTCACCTTCATCAACCAAAAACACAACAACAAAGTCAAAAACACAAGCGAGCAATCAAGGGCACGACAGCAAAATCAGACATGACAGCAACATCAAAGACACGCCCTGTATCACACAGGTGGCTATAGATAAGGATATAGATAAACACTATATGAAATAATAAATCACAGCAGCAGAACAACAAAACACCAAACCACAAAACATGATCAAACACAAAACAAAAAATGAAAACACACAACATCAGACACACGATAGCACCAAAAATCAAAGAACACAACAGCAAAGAAAAAAACAACAACAAAATAATATAACAATAACTGTAATAAACAACTGTACAATGTAAAAACTCTAAATCGAGCTTGTCACCTCTGTGTGTTTCTGCAGCTGAGCAACGCTGTGGATCGCTACATTAACAATTTCCAAATTGTAGATAACCTGAGCGATCGAGGATCTCTCATCATTCATCTGTTTAAGGTAACGTGGAGGATTATATGCTGTTCAGGCTCACATCCATCTCATAAAATACTTTATTAATAGTTATCTTAATGTTTGTGTTATGTGTGTTCAGGTATCAAACAAAGAGCCAGACATTATCTCTTTCAGGCTGAACCAAAAGTTTAAAATCGGCCTCCTGCAACCATCTACAGTCACTGTATACCAGTATTACAACCCAGGTACGGACAATCATGAATAATTAACAGCTTTTTGCATTTGAATTTTTTTGGATGTTTGATTTGAAAAAGAAAAAAAAAGTTGAAATGTGAGTGTGTTTCAGATAAACGTTGCAGCAGGTTTTATACTCCACCAGAGGACAAAGAGCAGCTCAGTCAGATCTGCAAAGACAATATTTGTCGCTGCACACAAGGTGAGCTGTCACATGCTAACACACAGAGCTATACACACTATATATGATCAACGGTCTGTGATCATCGGACCATCACATTCCACATAAACACCAGGATATCACAATGTCTATGACTGCTTTAAGATTTTCTGTCACTTGTTAACCCAGTTTCCTGAAAGTCTAAACAAACTTAGCAACAAACTGTACTCTATAGGCGCATAGATTACCCTATTGTTAGCTAACAGCTATACATGCTAGTATTTGTGGTTGTCAATTTCCACATTTAAATTTAAATCTAAAACTAATTAGGCTTTACAGCCTAAGATTTTTTTTTAGTGCTGTTAAGGTAAATTTAGAAGCAAAAAAAAAAAAAAAAAAACTCATATGGTAAACCAATAAAATAGCATGTCCTAATGAATACACAGTATCAAGGTTGAGCAAATCCTTTGATAATTTATGACTAATCATCTAATATGACCAACTCTGTAGGTGACTGTTGTGTATTGAAGACCAGCGCTTACACAGGTTCAGCGAGAAAGAAGGCTGCATGTAGTGGAATCCACCACGGTAACCATTACACATTAGCTTCATGCTACCTGATTTCCATCAAGCAAGAGTTCCAGGTTTAACGTGAGTGCTGTGTGTACTGTACCAGTGTTTAAGGTCAGAGTGTTGAGCATCAGTACGAGCCAATATGACAAATATCAGATGGAGATCTTGGAGGTCATCAAAGAAGGTGTGTGTTTCTCCAAATATTGTTCGTAATGTTGGGTAGCATTTTGGTTTGTTTCTTAAAACAGTGTTTGTATGCACACAGGCTCCGAGGTTGGTCTAAAAGAAAAGAATAGGCGTGTGTTTTTTACACACGCTGGCTGTAGGGCGGGACTTAATCTGCTCACGGGGCAGGACTACCTCATCATTGGACCATCGTCTGACATTTGGCAAACAGGCAGTGACGAGAACGGGTAACATTAAACATTAACATTATTTTTGTACAATTTAACCGCGTAAAACCAAAATATACGCTGCCTGGTCGAAAAAAATAAAAGTCACAACACCTACTATTTCATTGGACCATCTTTTGTTTTGATTATGGTCATAGGATCCCTTTAATAATTGTATACAATGTCACAACATTTATTTCCCATTGATTTCTTTACATAACCTTGATTGAGACTTGGACTGCTAAGTAAAACCTACTTAAGCACATCTCAAATTTTCTCAATGGGGTTCAGGTCTTGACTCAGTGTTGGCCAGTTCATGTGTGAAAATTATGCCTCATGCTCCTGGAACCACTCTTTCATAATTGCAGTCTGCTGACTCCTGGCATTGTCATGTTAGAATATGTCCATGCCATCTGGAAAGAAAAAAACTTCATTGACTGGAAAAACCTGGTCAGTCAGTACATTTAGGTTGTCAGCTGAGGTCATGTTTTTTGGGCACATAATGGTGATGAACATGGCCTTCTGACCAACAGAAGGAACCGCAGATCCCACTTCCTCCACTTATATTGTAGGCATTAGAGGTGATGGGTGCATTGCTTAATCTGCCTCTCTTCTTACCCTGATACACCAATCATTTTGGAACAGGGTAAATCTGAACTCACACACTGAATTTCACAATCCATTCTTTATGCTCAAGAAATTGAGCATGCGCCTTTCTTTTCTGTAGCCTTTTATTGTCTGGTCCAGCAGCATTATGTGGGTCGACTCTGCATAGAGGTTTTCTTACATCCTGGTCATTGGGAGGAGGGGTGGTCTTCCTCACCGTCACATCGTTCTGCATTTCAAACCGAGCGTAGATGTGTCTGGAATGGAGCCGTCACTGCAACAGGCAGGTGATGATGTCCTGTAGTGATGGCTTGCCACGTGTGCCACTGTTTCCCCTGAAGTTGTTGTCTTCATAAAGACTTTCCCAGTAAAGCAAGACCAAAACGTAGTTCTGCTGCAGAGAAGAAGTTCATTTAGTTATCATCCTTAAAAATCACCAATTAACAGCACCCCAGATTTGGGTTATGAAGGCTAACAGCACCCCATTATGAAGGCTTTTCAGAGTATGAGACACATCTTAATATCAACTGTTCAAAAGAGATTATTATATATTTAGGATGGCTTCAGGATCGTTTTACAATGTAGAAAGAAAGAAAAATCAGAAAATACCATGTAGGTAGTAGGCTGGTTGTGTGCATCAGGAAATCTAATGTAATTTATTACCTATTGAAGTAAATATTTTCCCCTATTATATCCCCCCCCCTTTTTTTTGTATTGTCATAAATTAAGGAGTTTTGTGTGGATGTGTGTATGTTGAAGTTGCCATTATTCCCAAAGCATTTGCATGGACAATAAAGGTGAAGCTTTTTAAATAGGAAATAAAAGAGAACATTGTCAATATTGTTTCTCTTTTGACATTTTCAGTTACACTTACACTTTGGGGAAGAACACCTGGGTGGAGCACTGGCCATCTGGCACGTGTGACAGGTGCACAGAACTGGACAATTTCAGCACAGAGTTACAGAACACTGGCTGCTAGACCTGAGAAACCACAAAAACACAAACATACAAATACACATACATCTGTCTACTACACTACAGTGCCATGTATAAGTATATATGCAGCATGCAAGATTGATGCTTTAACCTTAGTATGTACACACTAGCAGAAATGTTTTAGTGAATATACTTTATTAAATGCTTTACTGATTCTATGTGGCCATAATATTTTTGTTTTAGCAATTGTACTACAGAAAGTTATTTACAGTATTCTTATCTTACTGTCTTTGCTTTCTCTGTTTTCTGTTAAAAAAATCTTACGCTACAAAAGTTAATGTCTAGTTCACATATATGTAGCATGTAAAGGCCTTGGAACTCATATGTACATGATCATATGGTAAATAAAGATTTATTATTAGCAGTCATTCGTTTCTGATTTGCTGAGTTTTACTGTTCCAAATGACATTGGGAATGTTTCAGTTTGATAGCATGACTCTTTGCCCAATGGTAGGTCGGTGCTGCTAAAAGGTGCTGATCTGCTTGTTGTTTAAAGCTAGAGATGTACCAAATTAAGCTTCTCTCTTGCCTTTAGCCATGTCCTCTTACAATGGGCTGATGAAACTGCGACTTCCTCCTCCTGACAGGGAAAAAGGCGTCTGGTAACCCAACCCAGACAACTCAGTAAGGGTGAGAGGCCTGTGAAAGATGAAGAAGGAGTTATGGACATAATTGATCCATGGTAGCATTTGACTTCATGAGTGTGGGTTTTGAGAGGCCATACACTGAATGGCCATCTTGAGGTCCTGGTTGGCTGTCTTGCACTGGTTGTTAGTTTGGGGATTTGTAACATGAACACAGACCAAGAGTAGACCTGACAAACTTACAGATGGCAGACCAAAAATAAGCATGGAATCAGAGACAATTTCCACAAGTACATCTTTGGCTGATGGGAATTCAGGCAGATCTACGAGGTAAACAACTTTTGACCAGTGATCAGCCATGGTAATTGTGCTGCCACCTGAGTGATTAAGTCCAATGTGATAAGGGACCAGGGTCTAGGGTAAACAAGGGAAGGTCCTAGGGGCCCCACTGGCGGTTTGTTGCTAGTTTTAGTTTGAGAACAGACTAAAAAAGATTGATAGATACTGCGCGTAATCCTAAAGGAAATTCCAGACATCCAGTAGCAATGAAGATTGTATCACAAAGACTGTTTGACTCATCTGGTATGTTGTATGTGTGTGCATGTGGGGAAATGACCAGAGGAAATGAGTTAGCCTTAACGGTTTCAATGAATCTGTTCCCCTCGCGATTTGGAGGCGCAGTCTTGCAAGAGTATAATGTTGTCCCCTACTTACGAAAGAGTTCCGTCCTGGGAGCAAATTACTATGTCGGATTTGTTCTTAAGTCTGACAATGTGAGTCTTATACGCCCCTGTCGCAAATATAGAATGTAAAGCATACCAATTCACTAGACTAAATCTGTCTCCTTTTTCCACACTGACTTCAAGTGGCCAAAAATTTTAACCATGCCTAAGGATCCTTAGTTTTATCCTAATACTTAGTCTTTGCACCTTAAAATCACGTGACCATGACAGAATTTTGGAAAAGGGTTCATAACCATTGTAAAGCTAAAATAATAAGTGAAATGGTGGAGCTGAAGTAATTCGACAAGAAACAACTGTGACACGATCAGAGTATGACATCGCATCCAAATTCTCATGTGACGTGACTTCTTCCAAAACTACCTTCTACAGAGAAAAGCTGGAAGCCTCTGCACATGATCCTGGCAAACCCCACAACATCATCTTCTCACTACTCAACCCACCGGCTCACTGACTGCTGACAATTTTGCCACATTTTACTATGGGAAAATTGCAGCAATCCGCCAGTCCTTCGCTCCCAACCAAACCTCTACAGCAGAACCTCAGGACCTCCCCTTCCTTAGCAGAATTCTCCAACCTGTCATCTGATGAGATTCAGCAGATCATCTCGTCATCTAACCCTACCACCTGTTCATTAGACCCAATCCTTTCCACAGTGCTCCAGGCCATCTCAAGAGACCTCCTTCCCTTCACCACAACCATCATCAACCATTCCATATCATCTGGTCATGTTCCTGCTGCTTTTAAGAAGGCAAGCGTTATTCCTATCCTCAAGAAACCCTGCCTGGACCCATCAGAAGTTAACAACTATCACCCGGTATCACTTCTCTCTTTTATTTTCAAAATTCTTGAAAGGACTGTTTATAACTAAATGTCTCTTTATCTCTCACAGAACAACCTTAATGATCCCAACCAATCTGGATTCAAAGCGGCACATTCCACAGAGACTGCCCTTCTGTCAGTTACTGAAAAGCTCCATGCTGCTAGATCTGCTAAACTGTCATCTGTCCTTATCCTCCTGAACCTTTCAGCTGCATTTGACACAGTGAACCACAAGATTCTATTACCTATTCTTACAAGCCTTGGAATTTCTGGAACAGCGTGGTAATGGTTTGCTTTTTACCTAGAAGATAGGTCATATGAGGTAGCATGGAGGGGGATCTACATCTGCATGTTGTTCATCTCTGGTGACTCATCCTCAGGTCAAGACCTTGTGATATCCCTGGACAACAACCAAATCACTCCTTCAACCACCGCCTGCAATCTTGGGGTAACCTTGGACAATCATCTGTCATTTTCCCCACACATCGCTAACCTTACTCGATCTTGTAGATTTTTTCTTTACAATATCAAAAGAATCCGCTCTTTTCTTTCTTTACAGGCTACTCAGGTGCTTGTTCAGTCCCTTGTTATTTCAAGACTGGACTACTGCAACTCACTCTTGGCAGGCCTGCCTCTGTCCACGATTTGTCCTCTGCAACTGATCCAGAATGCAGCAGCACGTCTTGTTTTTAACCATCCCAAGTTCTCCCACACCACCCCACTCCTCCGCTCCCTGTACTGGCTTCCTGTAGCTGCCTTCCTGTAGCTGCCTGCATCAAATTCAAAACACTGATGCCTGCCTACAAAGCTAAAAATGGCCCAGCACCCACTTACTTTTCTGCCCTAATCACACCACGCACTGCACCATGTTCCCTCAGATCCTCCAGCACTGCTCGCCTCGTCCCACCATCTCTTGGGGATCGAGGGCGGCATTCATCCAGACTCTTTTCTGTTCTGGCACCTAGGTGGTGGAACGAACTTCCTCTAGATGTTCGTACAGCAGAGACTTTGGCGATCTTTAAATGACGTCAAAGTATCTGTTTCTCCAGTACTTTAACTAATCCCCCCCAAAAAAAACCCTCTTTCCAGTCGCACTTGGTTATAAGTATGTATCCAGTGATGTAAACTTTACAGCACTTTTTGTAAGTCGCTCTGGATAAGAGCGTCTGCCAAATGCCTACATGTAAATGTAAAAGCAGTATGCATCACCTCACAGTCACTTGTGGAGCAAAAGTATATAGACTCAACGTACAAGCACCGTCTGTGACAGAGAAACTCACAGTCTCTAGCTTCAGGAGATCTACAGTCTCTATGTAGATCTCCTTAAGCACTATGGTAACCATTACAGATATTGCTTCAGGAAATCTACCTGAAGCAATATGGGTAATGGTTACCGTATTGCTTCAGGAAATCTACCTGAAGCAATATGGGTAATGGTTACCGTATTGCTTCAGGAGATCTACATATTGCTTCAGGTAAATCAGATTAATCAAGAACAAAACCTTTTACAAATAAGACTAAACTCTTGATGTGACTCAGGTAGATCTCCTGAAGCAATATGGTAACCATTACCCATATCTAGGAAAGACTTGTATAACCTCGGTCAGGTTGCGGCCCCCATAGCATATGAAAAGCTGCTCTGGCTTACGGCACTGGCTAGTGCGGTGGACGTAAATCTGAAGAACACATAATGGACACAGTAAGTGAAGTCTTTCCTGCTCTGGAGCTGTAAAAGGCAGAGGACAGAATGCTTCAAGAACAACTGGGTGCATGGTTG
>JAOVVA010024318.1:0-16076 GCA_028565275.1 Leiocassis micropogon
CAGCGGGGGTGGGATGGGGGATGGAACACCCTTGCATAATAAATCTGTTCCCTTTGTTGTGCTTGAAATCAAAGTGGCTGCTTAAATATGACCAGGAGTTTGCTTCATAAGAATTTGTTGGCATTTCACTTTCAGCTGCGTCTGCATCACTGGCATCTGTTTCCGTCTCCATCGTTCTTGTGAATTTAGCGCGTTTGTTCTCATGCCCATCAATCAATCAGTGCAGTGGTTTCCGGGGTGCAATTTTTTCCTTCAGTAGTGAATATGATTTAAAATGTAGTGAAGTACAATACTTAAAAATAACATACTTAAGTAAAAGTAAAATTACTACTTTAAAAAGTAGAAGTACACAAAAAATCTACTCAATTACAGTAACTTTTGCATCATGCCCCCTAGTGGCGCAGTGGTAAAGTGCTTGCCCTATTATCTGGAAATTGCTAGTTTGAATCCCAGGTAATGCTGTAGCCTCCCGCAGCCGGGGTCCTAGAGAGAGCTGACTGGCCGTGTGGGATGCACTTACAGTAGTGCTCTCACATCAATCATGGCTCTACAGCCAATTATGGGCGTCTGTGAGCTCATACAAGTGGAAAGAGCAGATAGCGCTGTCCTCCAAGTGTGTTACACCGCCCCCCAACTGTGCGTGACTGAGCAGTTTGAAAAGATACAATTAGCTGCCATCATGTGGTTCAGAGGAAACACATGATGGTCTTCGGACCTTCGGACCTAGTAGTAGCCTTAATGTGGGAGTCCCCAAGTGACAGTAGGAATTGGATACAACTAAATTAGGGAGAAAATCTAAGAAGAAGAAAAAAATTCATAAAACATTTTAAATAGATAAAACATTTTTAATCTGGGTGTTTCGCATAGTCATGGGTGCTCATGTTTAGTGGCCTGGAGGTAGCGCCTGATATTCTTGAGTCAAAATTATTATATTTTACAGCAATAACTCATATAGCTCACATTAGCAGCTGCAATCATTCCAACCTTTTTAATTGAGTTCAAAGGCTGTAAAATTTATTGCACACAATGTCGCGCCAATGTCGCAATAGCCTTGACACGTTTTTGTTACGTCTGTGGCAAGTTCACTTTGAAAGTGGAGAACAACATTCATAAAGAAGCCATACAAGTTACTGTATACTATGAGTGCAAAATTGGCGACCAGGACAAAATATTGGCTCCTCATATACATTCTTGTGATACCAGTCTGCAAGATTGGTTGAAGGGTGCAAGTCCACCCATTCCGTTTGCCATCCCAGTGATATGGAATAGAAGGACCATGATGTTACCAATTGAATGTTACTTCTGTATGACAAATGTCTCAGGATTTCTTCCACAAACAGGACGTTTATTGAGTACTCAAACCTTGCCTCTGCAATGAGGCTAGTGTCACATGATGAAAGTTCCATTATCGCCGAGTGGTGGATGCCGGAGGATGAGGACGAGGAGGCAGATTCAGAATAGCATTCTAGGATTTGAGCCATTAACACCCACCAATCCTTACTAAATTTCTCAGGTAGAGCTCAACGATCTTGTCAGAGATTTGGACTTATCGAAGAGCCAGGCAGAGCTGCTTGGTTTCAAGGTTCAAGAACATGTACGAGAACATGCAGCTGCTTCTGAAACAGTACTCAAAGTAAAGCTGGACTATAGAGGTGGTTACAATTTTAATCAGCCTGCAGTCTGCAAGTACTTTTGTTTTTTTTGCAAGTGGGACAGCCGATCAAAAGATTCACATTATGTGTTTAAGGACTGGCCACCTTGCATGACCCACTGGTTGATGAGCATATTTCTTCCACCTTTGCACATCAAACTTGGGCTAATGAAAAACTTAAGGCTTGTTAAGGCTATGAACAAGCAAAGTAAAGCCTTTGCATACTTGCAACAGATATTTCCACACATCAATGATGCCAAGATAAAAGAAGGTGTTTTCCACAGATCCGACAAGTGATAAAGGACATTCACTTTGATGGACTGCTACAGGGTGCCAAACGCATTGTGTGACCCGCCTTCAAGAATGTTGTTTCTAACTTTCTGCAGAACTGCAGGGCACCAAACTATGTTGAACAGGTTGAAAGTCTGCTCCATGCATACAAGTTGATAAACTGCAACATTTAACTGAAGATACATTTTCTTCATTCCCACTTGGACTTCTTCCCAACCGAGCTCAGCGCTGTGAGTGATGAACATGGTGAAAGGTTTTGACATTGCCAAGAAAAGTGCAGTCCCTCTATGTTGGGAGACTATTGTTGGACACTGATACACAAAGAATCGGACAGTCACTAAACACAAAAATCTGTAGCAAAACATTTCTAGTTTTCTCTCTTCCTGCAATATTGTAGTGTAGGCCTACAGTATGCGACTGGAGGAGTTACAATTTTTATTTGCAGTTTTCTTAAAAACCCTACAATACATGATACCGAAATTACAAATACATACGGTATGTCTACAGCATGTAAAAATCTAGTTGTTTCACCAAACATCGCAGTGTAAACAAAAATTTTCCAAAAATCTGATCTTTTCTTTGGCTTTTGAGCTTTGCTTTCCCAATCACCAACTTTTCCTAATTTTGCCTTGCATGTGGGAGTGGAATTGCAATGAGAAATGAAATATATCTATTTCTCTGGAGTCACACATGGTAAAATGGACTAGTGTGTACTGTAATTGGCCATTTAATTTTTTACATATGAGGGTAGATAGGGTAAAAATATTTTCCCCATTCATGTTACATTAAGTTTTTATTTATCCAGGGGATTTGAATAATGCACAATATACTTTGCACTATAGATGGGAGCAACCACATTGATGTCAGGGCTTTTTTGTATTGTTAAATAGTCTAAAATGCAAAAGTGCAAAAGAAACTGTAGATTCAAAAGTGGAATAGTTTAAAGAATCTATATGATTAAGGTTTGAACAAGCTAAACATCAGACCAGAAAATGGTTAAAAACCTAGATGACTGGTACCCTGGTATATGGTAAATTGTAGATTGTACAAGTGTACAGGTGTAAGAGTTTAGGTGGTGAAAAGAACAGAATTATACAAGTAATAAATAACGCAATCAGTAAAAATGACTATTGCTTGTCTAATGCAGTAATCTGAACATTACTGTATGGACAAACATCTGTAGAAATTACACCAATTAGCCATTAACATAAAAAAATAGTTTTATAACCCTGTAGTTCTGGGTTCCCATGCCACCAGGGTGTCTCTAGACTCCGGATCCTTTGGGCGCAGTGGGTTGTGGCATGAAGCCGTTGTGGACCAGACTTGTTTGTCTGGTGTTGATTGAGTTGGGAACTGGGCAGTTTGGAGACTGAGTTGTTAGCCTTGGGCTCTTTGTCTGCTAGGCCATGTGCAGCAGGCTAGAAAAGTTCTAGATGCTATTTTATTGTGGCCAGTAATGACTTTATTTTTGTTCTGCATTTTCTGTGGAATCCAGACTAGACAGGCTGTCCTTTGGTACTCATACTCATACTGTAGCTAAGCCTTGGGTGTCCATGATCCTGTCACCAGTTTACTGGTATACAATTGATAATCAATGTCAATGTTATGGCTGATCAGTGTAAATGACAGATATGGTGATTGTTTATTCAGTTCAAAAACCTATGCCCAAAAATCTCAATTAACTGAAGTAATGTTGTAAAAAAGAATGGGCCAAAATTCCTCCACAACGATATGAGAGACTGATAAAGTCATACAGGAATGATTACTTCAAGTTAATGCTGCTATAGGTGGATCTACAAGATATTGAATCATGGGGGTACTTAGTTGTTGTTCATCTGAGGTTGTAATAATGAGACATGTTATGATCAGGTGATTTTATTGGTTCCAAATGGGACAATAAAGAACAAATAGGACAATGTAATGATGTCATATTCAAATTTAAATAAAATTCTCTTTCATTTGTTTTTATGAGTCCGTATCAGAGTAAAAGTACTGTTCTATCCTTAACCCACACTCAGTCCCTTTCACTGTGTGCTAGTATTTATTCCTGACAATCTATCTGTTCTTAGGGGGACTGTGTGTGTTAAAACAGCTATGGGCAAATTGCACTCAAAACCTGTTACGATAACCATAAGGGCATTTTTACCATTTTTAGCACTAATTATGCAATTTGTATAATGTCATTAATTTGATGGCAAGTCAAGTGCTTTAAGTCAAGTCCTCTGAAAACTTTTTAGATCTCAAATGCTACAGATGAACTGTGGCTGGAACTGGGACTGTAATCACTCATTTGGTTTTTATTTACGCAAGCAATGATGTCAATCCTGAGGCTTTGCTTTGGGATTTTGGTCACAGTAGAACACAAGTTATTCCTGCAGATGTTGGTCAACCACATGCTTGTGAGTGCTAAGGGACTGATTGTGAGTCTCTGTCAGTTAAGCCTCATGCTAAATTTGTGGTAATGGAACAGATGATGATTGCACTGTGATGTGCCACCACTTTTGTTGGAATGGTTGTTACTTTTTGGTAAAACAATCATTTCTTTTTTGATTCAGAACAGCTGTTTCAATTAAAACAATTGAACAAAAACAAAGTGTCTTAGACACTAGTGTATCTTACCAAAGACATTTCAGTGAATCTTGTTAGTCATAAAGTGCTGACTTATGGCAACCAACACTTAAAATGCAGCTAAAAAATACTGCGCAGTTGGAGGCATATAACTGGGATAGTCGTACATAATATACTTGGCATATACAGTAGCTGATGCTGCACTAAGCAGGTATTTTCTAGGTTGTTTAATTTTGACAGGTACAGCAAAACAAAAGCGCAAATTGAGCAAAGGGTCACTAGAACACTGTAGTGAGGTTCTATAAAATGATGGGTAATTTTAGTGGAATGCTAAACTGTAGCCCTCATGGTCATTTTCTCTGAAAATCACCAACTTGGGTTTCTTTTGGCAAAAAAAAAGCTATTACAATTATTTTTGCAAAAAATATCTCTATTATTATTCCAATAATATAAGTCACTATTTTTAATTATTTGGCTGCATCAAGCAAAGAAAACAATTAAGGACATTTTAAATTACTGGAACTGGGTTAAAAATCCTTCAACACATTATCAAAATCTGGATGGATAGTGCTGAACTTTGTTTAAGAAATATGGACAGAAAATGTTCTATGGTAAAAAAAAGTCAACAGTAAAACCCATAGCTATGTTTATTAGTTGAAGTAAGACTATTTCCATATGCACACCATGTTACGAGAATTTACAGGATTTTAACTAAATAACTAATTAGTCATAAGAAAACTACTTGTCAGAGAGGCTAATTAGAAAAAAGGCTTAAATTTGCTACAGAGCAAAAAGATTGGAATTCGGAGCAATGCAAAAAGGACAGACATTCTAGATGCATGCCTTCCTCAATCTCTGAGGGATGGTGGGACTAGCTGAGTAGTGCTGAAGGATCAGAGGGATGTGGCGCAGTTCGGTGTGTGATAAGAACTTTGAGATAATTGGGTGCTGGACCGTTGTTAGCTTCGAAGGCAAGCATCAGGGTTTGGAATTTGATGCAGGTAACTACAGGAGGCTGGTGGAGGGAGTGGAGAAGTTGTGTAGTGTGGGACAATTTAGGAAGGCTGCAAAAAAGCCATGCAGCTGCATTCTGGATCAGCTGCAAAGGATGAATGGTGCACAAATGCAGACCTGTCAGGAGTGAGTTGCAGCAATCCAGTCTTGAAATAACAAGGGACTGAACAAGCACCTGAGTGGCCTGTGTGGAGACAAATGGATGAATTCTTCTGATGTTATAAAGAAGAAATCGACAAGAGTGAGTACTTATGTTAGCCACGTGAGGGAATTTTCCAGAGTTGACTGCCCAGAGTTACCCCATGGTTGTGGGCAGTGACTGAAGGAGTGATCTGACTGTTGTCCAGAGAGATCATAACATCCTGACAGGGGGGATCACCTGAGATGAACAGCAGTTCAATTTTTCTAAGATTCAGTTTCAGTTGATGTATCCATATCAACAGGGATGATATCAACATGAGATTCTTCTGTAAGTGACTTTTGTTAGAAACCTATTCCTTGTCCTTGTCAAAACACCTGAACTGAGCCAAGATTTTGCATGATCTTTGATGGGCGTTAGGTAAATGTTATGATTTGCCCATCACCATGCAAAATGTATTTTTTTCCCTGTATTAACCATCCAAAATATCACCCTGCTAGAAACATTGCCCTGGGGATGAAGAATTGGAAAACAATACAATCACCAGTGTAGCTGTGGATCATCTCATATCTCAGATGAGCAATACTCCTAGGGAAGCATCTGGAGTGGCTTACATGAGATTGTGAGCCATAACCTATTTGGTTCCCAGAGTGTACAACAGATAATACTGTGAACAAGACATGACAATGTACATGGATCAGAAGAGAAAGATTGAGTACTTTTTTTTTTTTTTTTTACTTGGACAGCATTTTTCTCTGGGATGCCAAATTAACCAAACTGTGTTTACTGTTTTGCAAAAATCTGAGGAGGCCTTGCACAATCATCTGCTTTTTCCAAACTGAGCACCAATCCATAAATTTCCATCAGTTTCTCAATAGCCCACATTACTGTCATCTTTGCTTAAAGTAACACAACTCTTTTGTTTGATTGTACTGTATAATTATAAGTTTATTTGCCCAACTTAATGCAGTGTGATAAGAGTGCTCATGGCTGTGACTGCTGAGAACAAATCCTTTATTGTCACAGGGCAAAAAACATTTCTCTCCCACAGATCTAGCAGATTAAGAGCAGTTATCTGATAGCCGGAAAAACACTGCTGTATAGTTCATCGGTCCAGATGGTGTTTAACAAACCACATGCTGTACTACTGCTTATGCTATACTTTGGCAGACTGCCATGCTTTAGCAAGTAATTGCTATGGGAAGTGGAAGTGAGATCACTAACTGTGCCTAAGAGTGACTTGAAAAACAATATTAAATGAACAGAATATAATTAGTCTGTAATAGGCTATAATATTGACTTACTGTATATAGGTTGATGAGATTATGAAATTTACACAATAGACTGCATGATACATATTCTGAGACCATTGTTCCCTGAAATTTACATGCAGATGTATTTTTTTTTAATGAAAATTTTATTTGTCCCTTTGTCTCTATATAGTAATTTGTGCATGCAAACTACAAATAAGAGATTATGGTATTCAGTTGGTATTCATCCAGACTAAATTTTATACTATGACCAATGAGGTAACTGTTGAAACAGGAACTTTTAAAACCCAGTTAACTAATTGACAACCCATGGAAAGTTTCAGAACATGCTTTAAAATAACAGTTTTTAGTAAAAAGTCAATGTTTCATGATCTTTCAGTTTCCACCAAAAGAAATGTTCTTTTTTTACAGCGTGTAAGTGCATACTGTAGTTCACTGTAATGGTACTTTTTAAGTTTTAATTAATAGTACAGTATAGTTTAATTTGTAGTATTTTTAGTTGACTGTCTAGAAATTTTAACATTACTGAGCAAATATGCATAAATAATAATGGCCTTGTTTGTTCACCTTTAGGAGCTGCTACAATGAATAATCATATCCGAATATTTTGATTTAGTCCATCCTTTGTTTTTCTCCAGGCTTAAGAGCGGATCGACTGGTTAACCCCTGTGGCTGGGGTTTCCCACTGAAGAATCGAACTCCAGTCTTCTATTAGACAGGCAGACATACTCCCACTATTGTAAATAATTATAATTATTAATCATAATCATTTAATATGCACAAATTCGACAACCATTTTGAAATAAGGCAGCCCCCTCCTGAAAGTCTAAATTTGTAAATTTGAAAGTGTTTTCTATCCCTGCCCCTAAGGAACTGTCTATAATTAAAGTTGTTTTACTACTCTTATTCACAATATGCTTATGTACCTGAACAAGAACATTTTGTCCTGCCCCTGATGCAAACCTCTTTTTAAAGTTCATTGCTTTGTGTTGTAGACCTGTGATTATAACCTCAGCCTAAGTGGCCCCATAATTATAGGTAAACATTCTTAGTCGGATGTTGCAAAAATGAAACACAATTTTCTAAAAAAAAAAAAAAATCTTACTGCATAAGGAAGGTAAAAGTAAAGTAAAAGTGAATGTAAAAGTAAAGTAAATGCTATTAAGGCTGTGTGTGCTAATTATGAGTAATTTAAACATTAAATTAACAGTGTACCTTTTATGAAATCCATTTTTTTATTTCAAGACTAAATGGAAAAAAGGATAATTATTCTCATAATTTTTAACCTCACATTCTTTGAGTTATCGTAAAAAAAATCATTTAAATTTAACACAAAATCAGTTATATGGCATGTATTTCATCGTCTGCAAGCAGACTCAGGACTACAGGAGATGAAATTAAACAGGCAAGTACAGGCAAGCAGACCACCCCAAAATTAACCCAAGCGTTTGAGGACTGCAGACCATCTGATGACTGTGATGTAAGGTTTAGAAAAAGGTGTTGTTGAACTGACTACAGCTGGTTATTTGGATATATGCACCACCACATACTTTTTATGTCAATGTCAAGTCTATTATAATTCTTAAACATCTTAAACAACTTAGCAGGGCTAAGTCTTTCAAATATGAGTATGCGGTTTTATTTTGGCATTCATGTTATCTTGGAGATAATACATGTTTTTAAAAGGAAGTGTGTTTGTGTATGAAACTGAGTGCAACAGCGCCACCAGTGGTTCTAAGAAAACACAAAATGATATGAAGAGTCAACAACTACTGTATACCGATGCATGCAACCTATCAGTGACCGTCATATTAGGTCTTTACTCAGCGTGACATGCACCTACATTTCTTCTCATTTTGTGCTCACATGGTATATTGTAGTTCATTTCCATTTCCATCAGGTCTAAGTCATCGGCAGTTGTGCTATGGACGAATTCCCAAGTGTAAAGAATGTGAACAAAGTGGAGTATTCGTTGCATCACATTTTTTCTCCTAAAAATAAAGAGACTTATATTAGAACCTGAAGGTATACAAACTATGCATGCTGTGTAATCAAAATACAAATGACAAAAAAGGACAGAAACAAAGACTCTATTTATCTATGTATAATCCTTTTTTTTGAGAACGTAATCCTGTGTTGACTTGAGGGCTTGTTCATGATTTAAGACACGGGGAGATAACCATAATCCTGTCCATTCATGATTAGTGACCAGGGTCCTCTCAGCTGCCTGCTCACGTCCTGTTCCCATTTTGCCAGGGTCTAAGACTTTTCCAGATAAATCATTTCCAACTGTGGAGGACGGAGCGCTGCTGGGAACAGGCTGCTCAAACTACATTCATATTAAATCCTTTTATAATCAACGAGATGCTTCAAGGGGCTGGGCATCAATTGTAGAATGGTTAGAAACTGTAAGCTTATGGAACCCATTACTTGTTTCATATTTACCCTGAGCACCACGTTGATTAAACAGATTGAAGCAGCCCCATTCTCCATACTGATATCATTATTTTCCTCTTTACCCTGCCTTCATAGTTTGCTGATCCCTTGGATCGGCTAGAACTTTCCTTCCCAAAAGACTTTTTTCGCTACTGGTGTGTCAAGCTGTTTCTCATCGATGTTTCCCCACTAAATGTGCAATAATGAGATGATGGTTGTTAGAAACTTTGTTTGAAACAGAATTGGCCAACCTGTGTTGTGTGTTGTGAAAGACCTTATTGATAGGGGAGGTATTAGATGAGCAAGGGAGAGATGAAGGAACAGATGTTGGATGAGTAGAAAATGGGTATCTCAGAAGTATCTCCTACAGTCCTGCTAGTGATGCTTCTTTTGCTGTAGGCATGGAAAACAGAAAAGAAGCCCAGCTGCTGTTTATAGATGCCTACCAACCATTGCTAAATGGAATAGAAAGAGAACCCCTACTGTTTAGTTTTTAACTTATCTCAGTTTTCCCTACACAGTCATACTGTGCTTTGATTTTTAGGCTGGGTAAAAGCCCTAAAGAAGGCTGAAATTGTTATGCTTTTATGGGGATCTACAGGTAGGATTTTTTAAGCTATGTAACGTATATTGAGCTAAAAACGTAGTGTTGCACTTGGCTTCACGTAAGCATCACTTTTCATGTCATACCCTTTTCATGCATTGCATAAAGAACTGTACTGTTCTAAAACATGAACATGAAATCAGTAACCATCTTCATCTCTTTGCGCCCCATACAAAGAATGGGCCAAAAGTGGCCAGTTCCCCAAACAGTGGTCAGTGTTTTCAAGGTGCCTGCATTTGCGTTTGCAGTGAACCACATAACCTCCCATCTTTTTTCAGGCTCTGACTCTCTCTTTCCCACCCTGCACACAAGCACCCAATTCTTTCTCTCTCTCTCTCCCTCTCTCTCTCTCTCTCTCGCTCTCTCGCTCTCTCTCTCTCTCTCTCTCTCTCTATATATATATATATATATATATATATAAACAAAAAACATCTAGTCAAATTTCAAAGTCTGTGCCACATATGTATTCCCATAACCCTAAATTTCCCCTCCTTACCAACAAGCAATTTCTGCCATGAAATTCAAGTAGACTTGCATGCAGGAAATAAGAAACATGGCAACAATTGTTTCCCGATTCAGTGAGCAAAGTTTGGGGAGAGAAACTGTCCTTTTTGGTCTGACATATCCAGATGAGATATGTATAGACCAGGTCGCCAAGTTTACTAACTGACTTGTCAGACTTTGAATTCAGAAGTTACAAGACTTTAAAGAGATCCATGCAGAACCTGTTACTACTTAATGTAAGCAATATTTTGCAATATAACAATCCCTACAGTTGCTTAGTAGCAACCAAAAAAAAAAATACCAGTGCATTTTACTATCATAAAAAATTTAGCATTTACTATGAATTATGAATGAGTTTTTAAGTCAAACCAGGACTTGTGATAAAATTTCTCTTTAATAGAGGTGCAAAGCCTATTGGCAATAACCAAAGACTTCAAGCAAAGGTCTGTCGGGGCCCACTACAGTCATTTATGCGAACATTCACCAAGTGGAATGTGTATGGGAACTCTACACACAATCATCTATCGAACACCACTTGCATTAAGTTATTGCCACATCTCCCATACAGTCCTGACCTCAGCCATTAAAGGAGTTCCAGGGAAGCCAGCGTTTCAGATGTGAAGCAGACAGTGCAATCACGGCTCCAGCATACTGAAAAAAACGTTCTACCTTGATGGTATCTAAGCACTAGAGAAATTCTGGGATAAGTGTATTAGTGTAGCAGTGGATTATATAGAGAAAGATTTTTACTCTCATACAGCAAGTGTTGTGTTATTCTGTACGATCAAAAGTCCCAGCTTGACTCGAACGCCCTTCATAAATAGTAAGAACACCCCCCAAATTGACAATAGCACACTTTTAAACTGCTTTAGTGAAACTGCCTTGCAAAAATCCCCTCCATTAACGAACATGATGCAACTCCGCAGCAAAATATGTTAAGACTAGAGTCTACAATGGAAAATTTGTAACAATCATTTCCAGCTACAGAACTAGCAAATCTGACAACGATGCGGGTATTGAAGCACAAAGGTATAATGTCTGCAGCCAGTAGAAGGATTTTGGAGAATAACAACCACATTACACAATCCTCATCTCAGACACTATTATTCAGTTACATGATGAGGGTTTGAGATGAGAAAAAACGCTTGCTCAACAGTGCTTCATTGTTGCCCTGGGAAACATTTGGAATCACTTAACACAGTAAGGCTCTGTTTTAGCATATTCATGTAAACATAAAATTAAACAGGCCTCAAATACTGGATGTTCCAAGACTGAAAAGTCATAAAGATTCAAGAACCAGACCTAACCTAATTAAATTTATTTGAAAAGAAACAGAAGTACAGCTTCTGGAGCAAGTCTATAAAATAATTTTCTACAGTTGTGGTCAGACGGTTAGATACTGACTCATTATGAGCATAAATGTCATGGCAATATTGGGCTTACTATAAATTTTTGAACTTTTTTTTAATGGGGTAGAATGATTGTATAATATACATATTAAATATAAAGGAAAAATTTGTTTCGCAAATTTACATGAAATCAACACAAGGGGTCAAAATTATACATGCAGGGTCATAAATATACACTCAATAAATGATTTTGGCTTCATGTACAGTAGCTCTTACATGTTGATGTCTATGTTACTACAATGAGTTTAACATAGACATTTTTACCATTATCTACCATATCAACAGAAATGATTGACAAAAGGAAACAGCAGCATTATTTCTGCAAAGTTAACAGTTCAGCTCTATCCATCCAGGTTTTAATAATGTGCTGGACAATTCTTCTTAGTTGTTTTCTTTGCTTGATTTAGCAAATAAGTTAACCTCCGGGAACCTTGAGGAAACTTGACCTTGACCATCTATGACACAACATACCTGTGTAAGAAATGAGAAGCTACTGTACTCACTGTATCAGTTATGGTTAAAATGAATGCTGCCAGCAGAAATCACTGCGGAAATTATCCAGTCAAAGTATTTGCCCATTTATTCCAAGCATTTTTAGACAATATATTTGCTCAAAATCTCGTTCCAATTTTTACAATTTTACAGTAAGATTCTCAATAAGTATCTCAGTTTTACTAAATTTACTGTATGTAGCTGGGTCTGGTCATGCTCCACCATTTGTCACAAATTCTAAATGGTTGACAACTTAGCTCACTTAGTTATAAAATAAATGACTTAAATAGCTATTTCTATGTTGTGAGACAAAACTCAAAAGAACTAGCCTCATATAAAGCATTAATTTACTTTGGCATTATTTTACAGGACAGCATCCTTAGATTGGTGTAGTGCATAAATATTTTATAACGCTTTTAAAATCCTGGGTGATAAATGTACTGTAAGACATACATCAAAAGCTGTTAGATGGCAGTGAAAGCCTTTTATGACATTTGAAGTGCTTCCCAAAGTGTGGGCCATAAAGGAACTCCAAGTGGGCCGCAAAATTTAAAATGACATTTTTTTCAAGTTTTTAATATTCGATTTTGCAATTAGGTCACATAAAATATTTCCATAATCAGAAGTTTAAAAAAAAGACCAATAAAAATAAAAAACAGCATTTAAACAATGTAATATCCTCCATTTATATTACTATCATGTATTGATTAGAGTTGTGAATAAAGGTTTGGGTGGGCTGCAGAAGATTTTCACACTTCAAACTGCGCCACAACCTTGTTAAGTTTGCATATTGTTTTGATATTAAGAGATACAGGAGGCTTAATTATCATTCTGTGTCGTTTGAAACCGTAGAATCTATTAGTGTAATCTTATCCTCAAAAGGTTGAGCTATTAGGATTTTTTATGAAGTCTCCATGTGTCATGTAAACATTTGTGAGGTGTATTTAGTGTATCTATTCCTTATAACAGCATTAAATATATTGTTCCTTAACAAAAGTCATTATGGTTCATTTTTAATTTAACATCTGATACTTTAAAGGCATTGACCTATAAAATGTCATTACTCTTTGACATCTTTGTGAATCCCATATTGAATTGACGTCAATTTCTCTGCATGTAATACAGTACAATATCCCATTGGCAGGGTGTTGCTCCATCTTGCCTGAGTATTAACCCTGCAGCCTGTTTGCCATCTACTCAAGCTCTCTTTAAGAAGTGCCTTCACAAAACATTACACCTTTCATGTGCTGTCACTCCACTGCATCAATGACTACATTACATCTCGATTTCAGAGATGTTTTCCTAGTCCTAGTTATTTCACCCTTTTGCACTACTGTATGCCTCTTTCAATGTTCCTAAATTATTATGGTTATGCTGAAAAATCTAATAAATAGTCTGCCAGTGCCAATGGGTTTTTTTTTTTACACAATTTTAAATTGTCCACGTTTGTTATGTTTCACATTCATCTTAAAATGGATTCTAATCGTTTGTTCTCATCGCTTTACACACAATACCTAACAATGACAAAATAAAAACAGATGTTTGGAGTATTGTGTTAATTTATAAATATTCAACAACAAAAAAAAATCACTTAGTACTCAGTTAAAGCACCTTTTCTGGCAGCAATGACAGCCTCAAGTCTGCTTGTGAATGATGCTACAAGTTTGGCACAAATTTCTTTTGGAAGTTTCTTTTATTCTTCTTGTCAGAATCATTCAAGCTCAGCCAGGTTGGATGGGCAGCATCAATGCACAGCCATTTTGAGCAATTGTGTCTCTCCAGAGATGCTCTATTGAGTTCAGAGACTCTTGCTGGGTCACTCCATGACTATACAGTAACAGAGTTGTTCTGAAGAAACTCCTGTGCAGCATGCTTTGGGTTATAGTCTTCATGAAATGTAAACCATCACCCCAGCCTGAGATCCTGAGCACTCTTGAGAAGGTTTTCACTTAGTATAGCTCTTTATTTTTCTCCACAATTTTTCCCTCTACACTGACTAAACTCCCAGTTGAAGAAAAAAAAAAAAAACATCTCCATAGGATAATTCTGCCACCACTGTGTTTGACTGTAGGGATGGTTTTAATAAGTTGATGCACAGTGTCTGGTTTCCTGATTCCAAAAAGTTCAATCTTCATGTCAATAGAGCAGAGGATTTTGTTTTCTTATGATCTGAGAGTCCTTTAGGGGCCTTTTGTTAAACACTCAACAGGCTGTCATGTGCTTTTTAATGAGGAATGGCTTCTCTTCCATACAGGTCTGATTGGTGGAGTGCTTCAGTGATGGTTATACTTTTGTAAGGCTCTTCCATCTCCACAAGAAAACTCAGGATCTCTTACTGTATATAGTCATCCTTGCGTTCTTGATTACCTCTCTGACCAAGGCCCTTTGTCCAGTTACACTGTTTGAATGGGTAGCCAGATCAGGGAAGATTGTTAATTGTACCAAATCCCTTCCTTTTGCAAACTGTGCTCTTGGCTACATTCAAAGCTGCAGAAAGTTTTTTGCATTCTTCCTCAGAGCCGTGTCCAAGTCTACAGATTATTATCTCGACCTCATGACTTTGTTTTCACTCTGACTACACCATCGATTGTGACACCGTATATAGACAAGTGCATGCGTTTCCTAATTACTGTATGCCCAGTAATCAGCCACATGCAGACTTCAATCAAGCTCTCAACTGCAAATGTCAACAAACCTATTTAAATGAGATTTTTTTTTCAATTTTTCAATTTTCACTTTTCAATTTCAATCTTTTTTTTTCTAAATTAACAAAACATGTGTTTTCCTTTGTATTTAGAAGTATTGTGGGTCGAATGATGAGGACCAAAATTAGTTTAATTTATTTTAAGAAAAGTGTGAAAACTTGAAACGGTCTGAAAACTTTCTGATAGCAATGCAAGTCAGTATACACCATAACCTAAAGCCTTACATCAGTGCTCCGGACTGACAAAGGATATAATCTGAGCCAATTTCAATGTGGTATTTGGCTGATATTTAAATTACTATGAAAGGGGACCATGCAGTATGTTAAAGCATGACATTTTGCATTTAAAATGTTTCAGAAAAAAAAAACAATTTAATAATAGATAGGAGGTCAGAAAATCAAATGAACAGTCAGAACTTGCTTACCTAACAGACCTTTAAACCTTATTTAAGTCTGCAATATTCTGTATATAAGCACTTACTTTCCAGACTGTGTGAGTGTTTTTTTTTTTTTCAGACTTATCCAATAAATTCATACAGGTTTCAGTTTACGGTTATTTCAGCTATTGACATTTGGCAGCAGAGGTGAGAAGGATTCAGTCAATTAAAGGGCAAACCCCATGCTTCCAATAAAGTCCCCTGATGAGAAAGTTTGTAGGAAAACGTGATGCTAACTATCGGTCACACATCATTGGCAATATATCAATGTGTTGACATTATCACTGACGTTATTACCATTTTAAATGTACACAGAGTTTTTCATCCAGGAGTATTAGAAAATTTATTAAGTAAAAAATTATGCCTCTTTCGAAATAAATAAACTTTGGAAGCATTTTGGAGAAGTAAAATATAGTATAAAGTCTTCAGATGCATTGACCAGCATTTTGACTAGTAGTGGTGTTCAGAACACAAGTTAGATCTTCTTCTTCTTTGTCTTTCGGCTGTTCCCTTTCAGGGGTCGCCACAGCGAATCATCTGCCTCCATCTAACCCTA
>JAOVVA010024435.1:0-16067 GCA_028565275.1 Leiocassis micropogon
AATCTAGAGATGATAGTTGTTCAAAAATCTAGTTATGAAAATCTAGAGATGTACCAGATGATAATAAAGATGGGGGTGGGAGGGGTTCAATTTTGTTATGAATTGCAATTCATTTTTGTGCAATTCAAGCATCGCCGCATTGACTGCAAAATCGAAAAAAAAAAGAAATTATAATATAGATATATATTATAATATACCTTACAGTATGTTCCTTTCCTGCACCTCTTGTATACTCGGAACAGTTAATACGCACAAAAGAGGCGTTAAAAGGACATGATGATCGACATGTACGAGGATACTGCTGTATTTACGAGTATAATCCGGGTTTTCGGTCCTCATGTATCTGAGGATAACACTACATGACGTCTCGTGTAAAAAACAGGCAATCAAGACTGTCTGAATAAATCAGGATGGCGTCTAAATAACTTAATCTGCAGACCCCCGTTCTACAATCAGCATCAAGCAACAGGACAGATAATTCACGGATTGCTGAGAGCAGCAGTGTCACAAAGTCCTGCAAACTGTGTTTAGATCCCGTGCAGAAGGTGAGCAGGGCTATGACAATAAACAAGAGGCGAGTATCCGGTCAAAACAGCATCCGCATCATCCACATGTGGATGTGTTCCACATTCGGATCCTCTTTAAGGGCTCCAGGAAATCATCAAACACAATGCAAATAATTGTGAGACCTAAACAATATCAGATGAAGTGGAATTGTTTAAGAAAGTAAGTTAAAACCTTTAAACTTTAAGTTTTACAAGTTAACAAACATGACAACTGACGTGCCACCATCTTGGATACGCATTTTCAGATATAAGAATTTCTAAAATATAATATCTCAGAATACAGTATATCAGATGTAAGTGATAATAAACGAGGAAGAGGAGAATGAAATGAAACGTACAACAATTAAACGTCTGTGTCCGCTTAAAGAAGCACAAACGCTTGAATCGTCAGCGATCATTAAAATAAAATATCACAATAGTGATAAATCGTCTTATCGCACCGTTCGAAATGAAAAAGTAAAAAGAAGAAAAACGGAGGGAAAAAAAAAGGGAAGATGAGCAAATGACTAGAGGAGGAGTGGATTTACTACAACATAAATAACCGGCATCATCCGGGAAATGGAAAAGTCTTCACAACTATGCTAGGATTTATCCTTTTTGGCCACTGACATGTCGACTCCGGTACGATCCGGTTGACTTTTGAGCGTGGAGCATTTTGAGTGCTGTATTTTGAAACACCTTTTTACTACCAGGTCTCCAGACTCGCCAAATAAAAAAATAAAAAAAACAGCAAGGCTGGAATGTAAGGAACAGGAACAGATGCGAAACAGAAGTGTGGGACATGAAAGCCGTGGTACCGATACCCCCCACAACGCCCCCCGTGGACCGAGTGTGCAGCAGATTTTCCTCCAAGTGTTTTACACGGCTGTTGTATAACACATAGCTTTGTTGAAAAGAATTCCAAAAAGAGAGAGCGTGAAAAAAAAAGGTTCACAGCTGAAAAGGAAAGAATAGCAGCTAGTACACAAACACACACGGAAGATCACAGACACCCGCAGTTGTTTTTTTTTTTAATGATTAAAATGTACTGTATGAACCATGGTGTGTTTTTGTTATTACGGCGAATATTTCTTTCATTCTTTTCAGATTGGAACAGCCGTGGTCTTTTGGCCACCTTTCCGAACACACTTCTGGTCAGTCTGAGGATTTACTGTCCCAAAGACTAATAGCTAGGAATCTTAAAATCCTCGTTCCCACTTTAGTTCCAATTTAATAAAAAAGAGAAAAACACTGGCTGAGTCACGACCTGGGCCTTCTGAAAGACGTTTAAGGATCTGTTTAGAGTAATCCACACACACACACACACACACACACACACACACACACACACACACCTGTCTGTAAATAGCTCCCCGCTCCTTAGACTGTGCACGTGAAACGCTCGCGAACGTACGACGGCTCATGTTGATTAACGATCGGCTTACGAACAGCAGCGATCGGATTCGTGACGGAGCCACAGATGCTGGAAAAAAAAAGCGCATTACACTATGATGTCACTCAATGTCATGTCACACGGAGTTATTAACCACTTTTCGGGATAGGTTTAAGGCGTCATCACGGCTGAGCTGTTTGAGATATCAAAAATCCCTCTGCAATTTCGCATACCCAATGTCTTGAGATCACAATTGCCCGGTTTGGTGGCGATCGTATGAATCCCCTAGAAGGAGTACATTAAAATCCATTGGCTGTGTTTTGCAAACGACCCAAAATAACTGACTTCCTGTTAAGTTGAGTTTTTGATATCTTGTGAAAGTTGTTCGGCTCAATGAGCTCGAAATGTATACCAGGTTTCGTGTGCATATGTGCAAGTGTTATTAATAATAATCCTTAAAAGAGCAAGAGATCCCTCACACACTATGACGACATAGGGCTGTTGTCATAGCCTGTGTGTGTTTAACTCTGAACGTCTAACAAATGACGAAAAAGATAATTTAGCATAAAAGGTCTTCTTAAAAAATTAAACGATACTGGAACTGAAGGTGAAATCAAACATTTGAAAATAGAAGGAGGGGGATAAAAAGGGCGAGGAGGCTGGTGAGGAGGGGCGAACTTATTGTGTGGATAATCCGCAAACATGTAACGGATCGTTCTTACTTTTGGAGAAAATAATCAGCAACAGGCAGGCTTTAAAGGATATCGGAGAACTGGACATGGAACAGGGTTACGCTTGTGTCTGGTGTGTTTGGGCTGCTGGCTTGAGGTTAGACTGGGGACAGAACAAAGGATTTCGGTTTAAAGTAGACAATCGTGGAGAGTTAATAATAGAAGTTGGTTTATTTCTGATGGTAGCGATCCTCGTCCTCCACTCTACACTAGACAGAAAACATCCTGCTTTAACCTCCTGAGACCTGAACTCTACACTATTGTGTACACACACACACACACACACACACACACACCTGTTTCTCTTTATTAGCACCTGGTAACTATGAACTTAATCAATATCTTGCAAGAGAAAGAAGTTTGGCAAAACAATATGAGGATCAGAAAGGAATACAGATGCGGTGGAGGTGGGAGACAATTTCTAACACAGGATGATCAGCATTTAAAATCACATCGAATATTAAAAAGTGAAGAAAAAAAAAAGCATCCATGGAGGCTGTGTTATAAGAGGAACAAAATGTGGTTCTAGAAAACCTAATCTAGCACATTCTTATAACAGCACATACTCTTGTTTTACACAACTGGAGCGTCGTGCTGAACCGAACCGAAGGTCAGAAATACTACAAGCGATGACTTCCTGTGAGCTGCAGCACGTATCGAGTTTTTACTCAGCTCCACAGGAATGCAGGACGAGCTCATGTGCTTATGAGTCAGGATGCTCCACGCGGAGCTCCATACAGTACGTGCTTGTGCGGAACCGCGCAAGAGTGTGTGTGTGTTTGTGTGCATGTCCTATTCCCTACATGCGTTACAGCATGTGACCTAGTTCCTTCTGGCACGGTGACTTTAGCGCACACTAAGGCGGGAGGACGAGTCAGCTTCCTGCACGCATCACTTCCCAAACTCTTTCGAGGATCCGTGGAACGATTTAAGAAACACGTATACGGTGTTAAAAAAAATAAAATAAATAAAAATAGCACAACAGCCTCCTAAAGCCAGGTGCAGCAGGACGAGTACTGTACGTGCGAAGCTTCCTGTGTGTAAGGTGTGTAATGTTTGATTAACGTCCAGTCACTCGCGGTTGTTTGTTCAGCCAGCGGGAATGAGACAAAGGCCAGGGCTGATGCTGCTGCCCTGTTGCTATTAAAGGTATGGGAATGATCTCCATCACAACTTCCCAGTGCGCGACTTCTGCGTTAGCGCTCACAAACAGGTGGAGATATCGCAGAGTAAATGTTGTGACAGGATTTTTCTTCTTCTTTTTTTTTTTTTTTTTGTATTGAACACAATCTAAAAGAAAAAAGGAAAAAAGAAAAAAATCTTGGCCTGTCCTGTGGGCAAAAAAACAAAGGGTACAGAGGGTGGAAAGTGTCCAGATGTTGTAGCCATGATACAGGAGTTGACCTTACTGGACTTTAATAAGAGCAGAATGGTTGGGAGTAAAATAAGAAAAAACTGTCATATGTCTGACCTTGAACCCAACATCATTGAGTCATTTTAAACGTGGCGGTTCATGTTAACCGTGGTTTCAGCCACGTGACGTGCGAGCCCACGTGCACCGCACGCCGTGCCGCCGGTCTGTTGCGAAAATGTTGTTTGTCTGTTTTGCTATTTGGCCTCGAGCCTCGAGTTCGACACTGAGCGATGCGTGATCGTCTACACGTGAAAGAACGTTTCTTAACATGGGATGTTCTGTGCCCTTGTCCACTGAGAGGGATTAATGTCACAGCTGCGAGGGTCAAGTCTAAACAGCCTAAAAGACCTCAGTGATGTACTGTCTAAACAGTTTGCTGTTATGAATTTTGGAACGCGACCCAAGTGTCCTGATATGATTACGTCCTGCTGGTTCCTTAGTTTTACACGAGCATTATGTTGATTTAAAAAAAAAAAAAAAAAAAAAAAAGACAATAAGATTGTGCTGATCAGCATGACTGTAACTGGAGAAGAAAAAGGAAAACAAAACTAAAAATACACAGAGGAGAGCAGATGACTCGATACAAACCGAGCTGAAGATTCACACTTCCTGTTCGGCCGTTTCGAGAACAAATATTTGTTGAGTAAGAAAAGGAGCTCGTGTTTTCTTACAGGATTAAGCTTAAGGAGTCTGACTCCTATTACCTCCCGTTTATTATACTCTCATGCTGCTGTCTTCTTCCTCTTCTGTCTCCTGATTGGCTCTCACTCTGCTCTTGGGACTTGTTGTGCCTGAAGCAGACATGCGACGACGTGTAGCGTGTCACGGCCACCGCTGGTGTACCCGTCACGTGACGATAAATTTCCCGCCAGTTCCAGAGAGACGCCCCTGGCACGGCGCTGAGGGTGAATTACGGTCAGTGTGAGTCACGAGTGCTCAGGAATATCATGTTTATTTGTTCTGTTTACTGTTTTTAATTAGACTTATTAGACCATAGCTGGAAGTCTAGGGAGAGGACTGGGCGTGGCTTCAAGGAGGATTTGTGGCATACTTGCACTTTTGCAGCAAGCAAAGTAGACCTCTGCTCCAGTAGACGGCTCTTTACTCCTAAACTCCTAAACGTATCGATACGCGTGTGGCTCGAGATTGTGCTGGCGACACGTGTCTCGGAGAAAGCATGCGACAGTCATCGTCGATCCTCCTGGGTTGGTACAGTAGCTGTCGATTTAGTTTCATTTGGATTTTATTTGCAAGCACATACGGCCCTTACAGAATATGAATGAACGGATTTAAATAATTTTAGGTTTTACTCTTTCAAGTAACCGGGAAAACTTCGTTATTTAGAGAGTGTGTATACGGCCTAAGACCCTCTCCCTCTCTGCTGATCAGTGTTCATATTATTATGATGATACCGAACTTGGGGGTCGCAAATCAGATCTGTGCACCCGGATTGAGAGAGAAAGTCCTGTGACCTTGTGCTGCTGAGAAAACGTAAAGGTTATTTAAAAATCCAATCAAACTTCTCAGTAAAGAAAGGGTACAAGGGTATTTGTCACGTATCGCAAATTATAGATTTAAAAAAAAAAAAGGAAGATCAAGGACCAGGTAGGAAAACCTCTAAATAATTCAACACCACATTATACGATTGTTGTGCAACAATTTCTAACTTCTAAGCAGGAGCTCATCGTTAAGGGATGATTGTTTCTAAAAGCTTGAAGCACATGAGTCAGTGTTCCCTAGAAAAAAAAAAAGTGCAAACCCTGAAGAACTCTTAAGTATGCTGGATATAGCAGAGCGAACAGAGTATTTCTGCAGGGACCGGCCGCAGACGCAGACCGGGTGCTGTCTCACGGCTCGGTCGTCTGTCACTGCGCAGGAAATGGCTGGGATGCCAGGATGCTTTTGCACTCCGTCCCCCTGCAGGGTCTCTGCTGGTCTTGCTCAACATCCTGTCCCAGATCTGGCCCTGACTTATCCATCAAAACACACACACACACACACACACACACAGACACACACAAGCCCAAATCCAAACAACACTCTACTCTAAATACAACGATTAGCCTTCTTAACATGTTTGTTATATGAGGCTGCGATTATTAAAGTCGTCTGCTTAAACAGTTCCAGTCCAGAGGCATTTGGAGCTGTCCTCGCGCTTTTGTCTTCAAGACGAAACAGGATGACCGCGAGCACCACAGGAATGCACAACACAACGGCTTTGTCATTAGCTCATTCGTCTTTTTTTTTTTTTTTCTCCTTAAGCAAAGGCAAAAGCGGCCACCAAAACCGACCTGATTTGACCCAACCTTTAAATGACAAGAAATCTAATGGAGTTGGATGTTTTATTTATTTTATTTACATTTTTTGCACATGAATATTCGCTGCATGCAGGTCTGACTTGTACGCAGATGCTCCTGGTCGACTCGGGAAAGACATGCTGTGAGCATGTGGTGACAAATGTGTTTGAGTTTGTGGTTGGAGTTGGAGGAGGTGAAGGGGACGGACGGATGGACGGAGCAGGCACCATCGCTTCCGGATACCTCTCCGAGACCGAAGAAAAGCCTCTGCGAGATACGTTCGAAGGTGTTCGCTCTTGAGCTTTTGACTGACAGGTTTGCGCTCCGGCTCAAGCACTCGCCTCGGGGCTTGTCTGCAAAATAAAATAAAAAAAAACCTCCTGCGAAGGCGTGCGTGCCTGTGCATAAATATTCCTGTGATTTAGTGCACATGTGGGTATAAACTGAACCACATGCTCATGATATATTTAAAGAAAGAAGTGCGAAATGAAGCGTAATTTCTTTTCTCCCATGTGGCGAACAGAATTTCGCCCTCTGATCATGAGCACGGTGTGGATCTACTGTATAGCGTGCGTCGCTTTTCCTGGAAACAAACGTCCTTGTGAAACCGGCGTGACGGGGGAATTTACAAACTTCTCACCTATGGCGTAAAAAAAAAAAAAAAACAAGCCTGGCCTCTAAGCGCTCAGACAGCCGGGGCGACATGTGGATCCCATAACGCTACGAGTGTGTGCAGGAATGCGCTGTACTTTTTGCGCAAATAGACAAATCCTAGTTCATCTATTTACACTAATGAGCTCTTATGCCTCGATTGCAACACTGACGTGTGTGACAAGGCGGATGATGGGCCAAAAAAACGAGGAGCGGATCCATCTTCTTCGCTCCGCCGGGTTAGTGCGCTCATTTTTGAGCGTCGAGGTCATTACGTGCAAGTCTCATAAACAAGTCCTGGCACTGCCGCTTGGATCCTGGATGTCAGCACTTTTTAAGTCTCTGTGATGCGATGAGACAGGTCGGCATCGGACAAGAAAGCGATTAAACAGTGCGGGTTACAGGATCTGGTTTTTCCAGCTCGTCTGAAAGCTACAGTATATCGACTCCTGGCTGCTTGTGAGACGCTCTTTTTTTTTTTTTTATATTATTTTTCAATAGATACTTCACAGAATAATAACAAAAACAACATCCTACAGGACAAAATATTAACTAAATCAGGAATGTGCATTTTGGGCAGACGCTCACAACCTACAATATGCGGCTAATGTTTAGACTACGTATCATGGATTATAATTTTATTATCTACAGCGAAACCAAACGGCCCTTTGCTTTTAAAAATAAAGCCTGGTTTGGAAACGGGAAGGAATTCAGACTACGCGTACGCTCCAGAAGCTTTCTAAGCTGAAGCGCTACTACAGGTGTCCGGTGCAAATCCTGAGTAAGTTACTCACTCAGACGCGAGAGTTAAACAGAGGTGAAGCAGGAAGATTTATGACCGCGCGACTATAAAAGCAAAAATGTAAACGTTTGAAGCTGCAATCGTGTCGAGATAATAAAGTTTCTGTTTTATCAATTGAGACATTTTTTGAAATGTAGCGCAGTGATTATTTAGAAGAATAACAAAAGCGGCCCCGAATATCTGGAGGTCACCTCGAATGACGTGCAACGTTCTAGCACCAAATATCGGTGAGTGTCTGTGTGTGCTACCTGCGAGTCTAGATTATATTCAGTTTTATTTATATAGCGCTTTTAACAATAGTCATTTTCGCAAAGCAGCTTTACAGAATCAAAAACAAACAAAAAAAAAGACTTTGTGAGGAAATGAGTATAAATCAATCTTCAGATTCTTCCTGATGAGCAAGCTGAGCTTGAACTCCCTGAGATTCCAACAGGAAGAAACCTTGAGAGGAACCAGACTCCACAGGGAACCCGTCCTCATTTGGGTGATATCAGATAGCGGGGATTGATGTTTAAGGAGAGATGTTTAAGATCATGTGGAGTCCACTTTCGTTACTGGAGGCTTGGAAACAAAACCGTTAGTGGGAATTTCAGTCCTGAACTATTGAGCGAATCAGTCAGTCAGTCCAGTCAGGTGGCTTTTATTAGGACGTCCCCACGTGCCGGTAACCTGTAAAAGATGGTCTTGACCCAAAACGGAGGCCTGGAGTGATGGGGAAAAAATACGGCCTGCTGCATGTTCTGCAATATGTTATCTTCATTTTATGATCCGAAAGCATTACTTGCTCATACGGTATCTGTAAATCTATACGACGCGACTGAATGTTGTATCGTGAGTCATGCTGTTAGTAGTGACCGTTAAGTGTGTTTGATGGCCGAGAATGGATTTCATGCATGTTCATTTATATATAGAGAGCTCTGGCTTGGTTTCACTGTTTCACAGAAATCTGCTCTCAATATAATAATAATAATAATAATAATAATAATAATACTACGAAACTCACAACAGGTACCCTTTGCCATATAAAAACCTTAACCAAAATATTACCCCGACCCCCGTGACAAAATACACAAGATAGCCGAGCTTTACCGAGGGTTGGAGATGTAACGGGGTTAACATACCGAACCCATTCGAAATATTGCGGAAACACATTCGAGGGCGCATATTTGACCTCCTGCTGTAGACGGCAAGCGCGTGAACAGCTCGAGCCGCCCGTGTCCCTGACTGCTTTTTACAGTGATCCTGCGGAGCGCTGCCTCGCTCAAGTCCACTCCAGCTGCAGATGTTGGGACTAATAACCTCGCCCAGGATCACAGCAGCGAAAATATGCCAGGAACTCGAGGTGACTCAATAAAAAGCTGTGCGCTAGTAAAACGGCGCCGCGCTGTTAAAATCCCCCAACCTCGTCATGTGGGGCTGTAAAACGAAGGACTACCAGCGGGACCTCGTTATGCTCTGATTGATGGCAACGTGACGGTTTAGAGAAAAAAAAGGGAAAAAAAAAAAAGAGACGAATGTTGGGGAAATTTTTAATAAGTGTTACGTGCAAAAAAAAAAAAAACAACAAATGAAAATCAGATGTGTTGTTCTCTCAAACCATCATAAAGTTATTATATAAACCTAAATGCCATCGTTAACTCAAATCACTCGTGTTTATTATTCGTATGAGCCACTAGAATAAGATTGTGCAATGTTTTGCAAAGTTTACGGAATAAAAGGGAAGCGCACGTGTCTGTACGTTTATCGTTATGTATCGTCACAGACGTCTGAATCTGATTCCGTTCATTAAAAGACCGCAGGAGGTCTCGCTAACTAAATGTTACAGGTGGAAATGATCGCTATTAGAGCTTGCATCGTTTACAGACAAGCTCTTAAATACCTCTACAGGCCGCCGCGGGTTTTAAGAAACTGTTGCATCACTTCGTTAAGTGTCATTAAGGATGGTGAGCGTGCTATTTGTGTAATTGAAATTGTGACTGCAGGTTATGTGGCGCGTCCCACCTGAAGGGCGCAGTTCATCAGGCGCACTATGTGGTCGAACTGCTGGTGGTCCAGGATGGCGCGGTTGAGCTGCACGTGCAGGCTGAGCTCCTCGGTCAGGCACTGTCGGGCTGCTTTGCCTTTCAGGGCGCGCAGGGCCGCGGGGAGAGCCTGGACAACAAAAACAGCAACAACACATTCATGTCTCACTCAGCACCAGATTTAAAAAAAAAAAAAAAAAAAAAAAGCACACAAATCCCAAAACTCCCACCTGTTCTGGTAGCGCATATGGTTATTATTACAATTCTTAGTCATAGCTCTTCTCACATTGTTTGTTAGTCAACAGTTTTTGTGTCGGGAGGAAAGAAAAAAATAAGAAGTTAAAGCAAAATTAAAATGCAGGTTTATTTTTAGTACGTCTTCAAATAGTACGGATAAAAAATGAACCTGGACCACCATCATAACACTTTTCTGGAAATTCAGCACATCGTACACCTGTATGGACACAAATCAAATAAAAAAATAATGAAATAAAAAAAAAACACACCAACATGGAGCGCGTTATAAAGGCAGTAGAGTTTTATTGTCATTTGAGCACTATTCACTCACTTGGGGTTCTGACACCTAATGGTGTTTATTAATGGTGGTCCATGTATGTTCAACCATGTTTTTATTTTTTTTATTTAATTTTTTTATACCAAACATATAACACATAACACAAAAAACAAAAAACAAAACAAACAAACAAAAAGAAAGAAGCCATTGGAGATATCATATATTATTAGCAATAATAATAACCATAAAACCTATAACAATAATAATAATAATAATAATAATAATAATAATAATAATAATAATAATGTCAATAATAATAATAATAATAACAAGTTGGGGTTGTAGAGAGCTTTGGAAAGTTTTGGAAATGGTGGAGAACAATGAGGAAGGCAAGTAAAATTAACAATTGTATTGAATTATAACTAAAAAATAAGGATAAATACTACTACTACTACTAATATTAATAATAGTAATTTTTAGGCTTGCCTCTGATCCCTCCATGGCCACCACACGCCACGTCTCATCATTAGTACCGGAGAGGAATACAACGGGGCCCAAAGGCCCCCCACCCATCCCTCAAACCCCTAGCCATCCCTAGTCAGCATCTACATGCCTCACCTTCCTTATATGTTTGAAATTATGTTTCAGCTAGTTTGTGATGCATTAAAAAGGTGAGACATTAAGGCAGCCCAGGCCAAGGACCTGACCCACCCACACAGCCCACCTACCCTATGTATGTGTATATATTTACACATTTTTCTTTTTCTCTTTATAGTCCTACTTTTATATAAATACAAAAATTCTAAGTTGAGCATTTTAATAGGTGTGTATGTATTTCAGCTAATAGGTGATGCATTAAAATAGTGAGGGATGCAGGCCAGAACCAGCCAGGGAAAGAGGTCCCTGAGACGCAAGCTCAGGTTGAAAGGGTGGAGGGATACATGACCCCAGCAACCACCCACACCCACCCATATTTCAACTTCGCCACATCAGTTGTGGACCTGTATGCCGTAGCCCTTCAGAGACCAGAGGCCAAGGAAAAAAATAAAATAAAATAAAATATATACACATATACATATACATACATACACACATACACATACACACACATATACACATATAAATAGGTTAACCTTGCTGTTGTCCTCCACCCTTCCCAAAAACACTCAAATATTAATATTCAAATTAACACAAAAAGGTGATGATACTTTGCAGTGGTAAGTCTCAGACAAAGAAGGTCAACAGATTTATGACTGTTAGAGGGTAAGGAGAGATGACCAAAAGGGGTGTAATTCTTCTGTATTACTGTAAAATGAACTAGATAGATTTTCTATTGAAATATAATCAATTAATAGATTTTTCCAGGATGTGATATTTATGGAATTTCTAGATTTCCAGTTCATAAGGATAGTTTTCTTGGCGATAGCTAATGCCACTAGGAGTAACTGACTGTTTATGTTATTTAAACTGATTACGGATATATCGCCTAGTAAACAGAGTGATGGAGAAAATGGGATGTGACATCCCATAGTGATGGATAGTGATTTAATGACATTTTCCCAAAAAATTTTAATTGGAGTACAATACCAAAGGGCGTGTATATGTGTGTCTGGGCTATTTTGGGTACAATGTGAACATGTTTCTGAGGTGAATCCCATTTTAAACAATTTTTGTCCGGTTAGGTGAGATCTGTGAAGTACCTTGTACTGTATAAGTTGCAAATTGGGATTTTTTGTCATGAAATAGATATTTTTGCAGATCTGTGTCCAGAAATCGGCATCAGGAGTGATAGATAGGTCTGATTCCCATTTCGTATTTGGTAAACTTATTGTGTTGTCTGATTTTATTATTATTTTATATATTTTGGAGAGAAGCTTTTTTGAGGATGATATATTAATTAATTCCAAGATCGATGGTGAAGGGTCAAGATTAACAGTCCGAATATTGATTTTTGATTGGATAGATGATTTGAGTTGTAGATATTCCAGAAAACTATTACTCCTGATGCCGTATTTCTGGACCAAGTATGAAAAGGAAGCCAGATTATTACTATGAAAGATGTGTTGAAGTTGTGTGATGCCCTTCTCAGCCCATGTGCGCATGTTAAGTGGCTTTTTATTAATTGTAAAATCTGGGTTATTCCAAATGGGGGTGAATTTAGATGATGCAAGTGGAGTATTTGTAAACTGGTGAAATTTCCACCAGGCTGTCAGAGCTGTTGCTATAGTTGGTGATTTAAAACAGGAGTGTTTTTTGATTGTCTGACTCAAAAACGGTAAATCTGTAATGCTAATGTCTTTACAAATTGTTTGCTCAATATCTAGCCATGTATAGTCTGATGTGTTTGGGTGAATCCATTTATATATATATATATTGAAGCTTATTAGCCAGAAAGTAGTGGTAGAAATGTGGTGCTTCCAATCCTCCTAGTGTTTTTGGTTTCTGTAGAGTAGTCAATTTAATTCTTGGGGTCTTATTTTTCCAGTAGAATTTGGTGATGATTGAGTCCAGAGATTTAAACCAGATGAGGGTGGGTTGTATTGGAATCATTGAGAATAAGTAGTTTAGTTTAGGGAGTATAGTCATTTTAATTGCTGATATTCTGCCCATAATGGATAGTGGTAAGTTCATCCAGCGTTGAAGATCGTCATTTATTTTTTTGAGTAATGGGGTGAAATTCAGACTAACTAGGTCTGACAGCCTAGGGGAAATATTAATACCTAAATATGTGATGTAATTGGTGCAGAGAGGGATAGGTGATATTTGGGATGTCACATCCAAGCTTTTATGATTCTTTTGATGACACTTTAGTTACTCTTGCTGAACCACTTTTTTGAAAAACCAAGTGAGGTCTGTGTTGTTTTATGTAGTTCTATTTTTCCCTATTTATTTCTATAATCCATCCTGACATAATGTGCAATATAATCTCTCTTCTTTAGTGTCTTGGTAACTTTGTCTGAAAAATAGTATCAGTGTATTATGAAAGAAGAGGGTTTTTTGAACATCTGCAGGGACTTTATATCTTCCTATCTGCTTTTGTGTTTTTGATCGAGGGGATTCAGACACACGTCAGTCTCTGGAGGCTTTTCTGGTATTCCCGGACAGCTGTTGTTTTCTTATTCAGCAAAATCTTACATTTTTCCATGTCTCTGTTCTCCCATATTAATTTTCTTTGTCCTAACCACCTACTGTATAAAACAGTAAAAAAAGTTGATTTTAAATTGATTTTATGTCATCGTTTTTAAATTAACATTTTTTTTCTTTCTTAAAAAAATATTTTAAAAAATCAGTATTTAGTATTTAAATGCAAGTTTGCATTAGGCATATAAAATGCCTAATGCCAAACTTGCAAGTTTTTATAGGCATATAAAACACAGAGCTCTTAATTCAAAGAATAGCAGTTTGCTAGAATTTTTGATTTAATTTAAAGTCATATGTTTACATTTGTATTCATAAACATTAAAGCAAAAAAGGCTTGTATTTTGAGTAATAGTGGGATGAGAACAAAAAAAGCACATTGCCCCTCTATAATTCCTATACTCTTTCAAAGTTGCATAGTGCACTATTAATTAAAATGTGTAAACAAACCATGTACAAATTCTAGAGAAGATAAAACATCTTGGAAGAAACAGTTCACTTACATATTAACATCTTGACAATCCTAACGAAGAACTTAACTTTTCTCAACCTACCTATGTCTTACCACATATAAAAATATATTATTGGGCCTAATGTTACCTGAATATCTGTGGTTTAGGGTCTGGTTAAGGACTTTGTGGTGTCATCTCTACATGTAGCCTTTTTGCTCTGCACCTCTGCTGTGCCTCTCTCCAATACCTGCTTCTGTACCTTTGCTCCCTTTCAACCAGATCGGCTACTCTGCTTGTCTGCCCTGCATTTTTCCTTTTGTGCCATCTCTCTCTTTTCTCAAATTTTCTGCCTTCTTTACACGGTCGGCATCTCACCGTGCCCTGTATTGCTGTTGTCTTTTTGCTGCTGGAACCTATCGTTCCATTTCCTTCCTTCCTAATGGTATACAACAAATGTGTCATTTACAGTAAAATGACTCAAATTCAGTTAGCATTTTCTGCTTGGTGGGTTTCCTCCGGGTACTCCGGTTTCCTCCCACAGTCCAAAGATATGCAGGTTAGGCTAATTGGCATGTGTGTGAATGAGTGTGTGAGTAAGTGTATGTGCGATGGATTGGCACCATGTCCAGGGTGTACCCTGCCTTGTGCCCCAAGCCTCCTGGGATAGGCTACAGGCCCCTGCGACCCTGAATACAGGATAAAGCGGTATAGAAGATGAGTGAGTGAGAGTGAGAGTGACTCAAATTAATTAAAAAAATTATGCAAAATGCTTAAAGGTAATGGGAATATTTGACTCTGTTACACATTGTCAAGTCTGTTAACATTAGACATTTTAAACCACTAACAGAGTTGACAATAACAGAGTTGACATTTTCCACCATTTTGTGCTTTAGCTCAAGATGCTAACCCCAAAAGACATAGCTAAAAATATGGCTAAAAACTGAATTTGATGGATTTTCATGATATTATTGTTTTTAAAAAGTGAATGAGAGATTCACTGCAGTATGACAAGATTTGGTAAATAATTAATATACTCTTGGTGTTGTAGCGATGAACAGGGCTCCCAAAGAGAGAGAGAGAGAGCAGTCAATTGATCACATTCCAGAGCCCCTTTGTCAGTGTGCATGTCGCCATCCCGATAATCTTACCTGATCCGCGATCATAAAGGAGCGTCTGCAAAACGAAGCTGCAATCTTACCTGATCCGCGATCATAAAGGAGCGTCTGTAAAATGAAGCTGCAGGAAACTTAAGACCACTCACAAGGCATAAGACCAGGCGCCTCGAAATAACCGCCAGAACAAGGGCGGTAAATCGGCGATCCGGTAAACAAAGCAGACAGTTTTACAGCTTCACCCCAAGTTGCGGGGGCGGGGGGAACCACGAAATCACACCTGGACACTCTCTTGACTTCCGGAGCACATGCCTTTCAATGAAGAAAGGCATACGGCATGGACACTATTTTAAAACATCTTTAAAGTGTGCCAGTAGGGCAAAACGTATTTACATATATTTACTCAATATCTTTTATTCCTGTGTATATGTTTGATTATTCTGCATAACTTTAAAGGTGTAATCAGCATTTACAAACCCTTTTATTAGATAAAGGACAGAATGAGTGGGTAAGATATGTAATGTTTGATGTCAATCTAAAGCTGGTTTTATTCAAAGGACGGTGGTAAACACGGGAAATTGGTAGCATTAACCGAGCTTATGCAAAATTACTTTATAAAAAGTATTAAAAACTCCAACCGGATGGGCCCCACGTGACAGCCGAAACACCGGGCTAAGGTATGCGCAAAAGGGGGAACCACGTGAGGCGTAGCTAAGCCCCGCAACCACATCCAATTGGACCAATCACCCGTGGGACGAAATGACCTAAGGAAGTCTACAACGCTCAGTTCAGTGAAGTTAACATCTACTACTGGAACCTACAACCTCTTCTAAGCAGCTCGGGCTTCCGCCCTTGCGGGCGTTACGCCACCACTGCTGGCGTCATCTGCTCTTCAAGAATTCTCAACGAGACTTTGTGCCAGAACTAGTGATGGGAAGTTCGAATCATTTTAGTGACTCGGTTCTTTGAATCTCGTTCATCAAAATGAACGAATCTT